>JAKRSK010007193.1:52500-235249 GCA_029891615.1 Natrix natrix natrix | reverse complement strand
ATGTCTCCTTCCTTCCTCCATCTCTTCCCCTTCTTTCCCCTCTCCCGCTGTTCCTTCTCTCTCTCATGTCTCCTTCCTCCCCCCCACTTCCTTCCTTCCTTCCTTTCCCCTCTCTCCCCCTTCCTTCTCTCTCTTTCTCACTCCCTTCCTTCGGTAGTCTTCGCCTTTGGTGACTGTTCAAACTTACAACAGCCTCGAAAGAGGTGACTTATGACCGTTTTTCACACTTACAACCATTGCAGCAATCCCATGGTCACTGATCCAAATTCAGAGCCTTGAGAACTGACTCATATTTATGACCGCTGTAGGGTCCCGGGGTCACATGATCCACTTTTGTGACCTTCTGACAAGCAAGTCCACGGGGATTCACTTAACAACCAGGTTACTAACTTTTATCAGCAGCAATGATTCACTTAGCTGCGGTGGCAAGAAAGGTTGTAAAAGTGAGTAAAATTCACTTAACCGATGTCTGCCTCCTTTAGCTACAAAAAGAATCGGGCTCAACTGCGGTCATAAGTCGAGGACTACCACATCATATTAACAAATGCTACTTTTTTATTTCCAAGTCCATTTTTGAGAGCCTCTTTTTTTTTCCTCCAAAGAAAGGGAAGGTCAGCAGGTTCCTTAAGTTGAACGAAGGAAAAGTGGGAACGGAGAAACAGGTTGTCTGCACAGCGCCAAAATGTTTCTCTCTCCACCCTGACCTCAGCTCCACAAACATTATGCAGTTATGTGCAGAAATATGTCCCCCAAAGTGAAAGGTAACACGCTTCCCCATCCAATGTGCCCCAAAGCACTGTAGGAAGTGTGCGAGTTCTCCAGAATTGTTTTGCTTCTTCATTGCAAACCAAGCTTTTCCCATCATCTATGGGCAGTCCTCGGACTTACGACACCAATTCAGCCCCAAATATATGTTGCTGAGCGAGACAGCGGTTGCGACCTTTTTATGACCTTTCTCGCTCCCGGCTGTTAAGTGAATTGCTGCCGTTGTTAAGTTACTCACACGGTTGTTAAGTGAATCATGCTTCCCCCCTGGAAGGTCACAAAAAGGGGATCGTGTGACACCGCCCGCACCCCCCCCCCCGGTGGGACACTGAGACCGTTGTAGGTCCGTGCCAGTTGCCAAGTGTCTGAATTTTGATCCCGTGACTGCATGGGGAAGGCTGCGACGGTCGTTAAGTGTGCAAAGGGGTCATAAGTCGGCACTTTTTTTCAGTGCCGCTGTAACTTTGAAACAATCACTAAACAGATTCTCTCGTAAGTCTACCTCAACAGAATTGGTTCAGGTCCCAAGACGTCTTGCGTTCAAAGTTTGTGGCACGTTGTTCAATTTAGGCTTATAAATATTTTTTTAAAATATTATTTTTATCATCCTGTCTTTGTTATTTTAATAAGTACCTCAAGGCAGAAAACATAACTAAACACTCCCTCCTCCGCCTGTTTTCTCTGAAACAAGAACCCTGTGAAGTGAGGTGGGCTGAGAGTGACTGGCCCAAAGTCACCCAGTTGGCTTTCATACCTAAGGCAGGACTAGAATTCACAATCGCCTGGTGACTGGTCAAAGATTCAACCAGTTTTCATGCCTCAGTGAAGACTAGAACTCACAGCTGCCTGGTGATTGTCCCAAAATGTCACCCAACCAGCCTTTCCTACCTAAAGTGGGACTAGAATTCACAATAGCCTAGTGACGGTCAAAAATTCAACCAGTTTTCATGCCTCAGGAAAGACTAGAACTCACAGCTGCCTGGTGATTGGCCCAAAGAGTCACCCAACCAGCTTTCCTGCCTAAAGCAGGACTACAATTCACAATCGCCTAGTGACAGGTCAAAAATGCAACCAGATTTCATGCCTCAGGAAAAACTAGAACTAACATCTGCCTGGTGATTGGCCCCAAAAGTCACCCAACCAGCTTTCCTGCCTAAGGCAGGACTAGAATTCACAGTCCCCTAGTGATAGGTCAAAAATTCAACTTGTTTTCACGCCTCAGGGAAGACTAGAACTCACAGCGCCTGATGAATGGCCCCAAAAATCACTCATCCAGCTTTCCTAGCCAAATCTTGTAAAAGCATTCCTTCCCCCCACCCTCTGCTTGTTTTCCTCATGACAACAACCCTGTGAGGTGGCTTCGGCTGACAGCGGCTGGCCCAAAGTCACCCGGTTGTTAAATGAATTCTTGTTAAGTTGAGGGCTACCTGTATTAGCCCAAAAGGTGCTTTTTTTTCCCCAGGAGACCATGGGAATTTCTTGGTTTTTTTCTTTTTCTTTTGAAGACATTTCGCTTCTCATCCAATGAGCTTCTTCAGCTCTGACTGGATGGTGGGGAACAGAAGGATTGATATTCCTTGCAGACAGCTGGTCATTTGCATCCTTTTAGAGCAGGGGTGTCAAACTGGATTTCTTCGAGGGCCGGATCAGCGTTGTAATTCTCCACCATGGGCCAGCCATGGGGGACGATGGGGAGATGGGATGGACGCCCCGTAAAGCACCCTGCCAGCCAAAAACGAGGTGGGGAGGGGGCTCGTCCCCCTCCCACAGCCTGTTTTCGGCCTTCATGACCTCTGGCAGCACTCTGCTGGCTGAAAATGGGCCATTGGAAGGCCTCACGCCCTGCCCCCCTCTCGTGGCCCGTTTTGGCGCAGCGGGCCAATCCTCTGATATTTCTAGGTCTGGCCCGTGGGCCGCAGCTGGCCCCCGGGCCTTGAATTCCAAACCCTTGTTTTAGAGGTTCGCTGAAACACTTGGGAGTTTTATTGGTGTCCTCAGGGTCACTTGAATGGCGCTCCTGGTTCCTGTAGCCTGCATTTTTTTCCCCTCAGGAAATCCATTCCTACTCCCACACCAATTCAGAGGGTTGTTCATCCCAAATTGTATAGCTAAAAGTCCGTGGAGATTCTCAGTCACCCAGGTCACGGTTGTCCCAAAGACAATCTCTGCAGACTTTTAGCTGTATTAAGACCTCAAAAACATATCCTTGAAGACCGAGAAGTTCTCCGAGGAATGGCTCCAACATGGAGTCTGAAAGCTTGAAAGAACAAAACTTCTCAGCCCGGTGACCCACTCAAGATTCGATCCTGTATTATAGTTGCTTTTATTCACAAGGCCTCCAAAATATGAAGGCAAATCTGTGAATCCCCTCCAGAAGATCACCAAGAAGGCATACAGATAGTCCTCAACTTACAACCGTTCGAAGTTACAATGGCACTGAAAAAAAAGGGACTTATGACCATTTTTCACCCTTATCACTGCTGCATCATCCCCACAGTGACATGACCAAAATTTGGCTCGTATTTATGACGGCTGTAGTGACCCCCATTAGCGACCTTCAGACAAGCAAAGTCAACCGGGGGTGGGAGGGGGGAGAAGAGAGCCAGATTCACTTAACAACCGTGTGGCTAATTTAACAACTGCAAGGATTCACCTAACAAACGTGGTGGAAAATGTTGTAAAATGGGGGCTCAAAACAAATTTCTCACTTAGCAACATAAATTATAGGCTCCGATGTGGTCGTAAGGCGAGGACCATGTGTACCTCTAAGCACAGTTTTATGTTTAATAAAGGGGTTTTATTTTGGATGCAAACTTTGCTGCCCTATACATTTCCTCACAAGTACTTACAGCAGTTCATTTACTGACAATTCAAAGTTACAATGGAGAAAAGAGATAGACGACCATTTCCCACACTTATGAATCATGCAATCCCCTTTTACGACCTTCTCACAAGCAAATTCAACGGGGAATCCCGATTCACTTAACAACCGAGTGACCAACTTAACAACTGAGGTGAATCTCTTCGCCAGCGTATCAAGAAAAGTCATAAAACCGGGGGCAAAACTCACTTAACCAGTTGCTCACTTAGCAACCTAAATTCTGGGCTGACCTGCGGCCGTAAATCAAGGACTTCCTGTAAAGAGAACAGCTAATTTTTGAGGGAACAACCTACAAATTTAGCAACCGCAGTGAATCCCTTAAGCGTGTCGAGAAAAGTCGTCAAATGGGGGAGGAGGGGTAGACACTCGCTTAACCAATTTCTCACTTCGCAACATAAATTCTGCCCTCAACTGCGACCGTAAGTTGAGGACTTCCTGTCAAGAGAACAGCTAATTTAGGAGAGAAACGATCAACTTTCAAGGACCCGTAAAGACTCCAGAAAGAAACTTCATCTCCGAGCGTTGGAGAAAATCCCTCTAAAACGATTGTGCTATTTTGGGCACAATATTCTCACTTGGCAAAGCAGGTACGAGATTAAGAACTAGAGATTGAATAACCAGAATGTGCAAGCAAGAAAGCGGGGGGGGGGGGGGGGGAGAGGAAAGAAACCCCTCTACGCCTTACCTGAATTTGTCCAGAGCTTCCCACGCGACAGATCTAAAAGCACACAATACCATCCAGTTTTTAGGGGGGGGGGGGGAATAAAATAAAGAAAAGCAGAACGAGCTGCAATTTCCCCGTGCTCGCTAGGAGTGCAACTGTTATGGACAGACTATTCTTAAAACTTCTGAGGTCACCTTCCCTTCCTGCCAAGCTGGTTTGGTCATTTCCTCGGAGGACGCGTCTTCCTCCTTCTGGGTTTTAACTTTCCTTCTGATACCGGAGGGACGCTCTTGGTTAAAACCGAAAACCTGTCCGTGGTGTGACACCAGGACGGACAAGGATATGCCTGCGTGTGCAAACTCCGAAAGCTTTCGACACACTCAAGGAGGCAAGCCAGAGGCAAACACGAGAGTTTGGGAGATCCCTCCTCCAGAAAGGATGGGTGTGCCGGGTATCGTCAGCGGACAATTTCCTCTTCTTTTCCACCCTAAAAGTGTCACGCTGACAGAGAGACAGACGTCCGCAGATCAGAAAGCTAATAAAATCAAAATAGGCTTTAGTCAACGCACGTGAAAAGCTGGCTGACCAAAGTAACCATGAGGCACCACACATGATGTTCCTTGAAGGACAACGCTGGACTTGTCAGACGAGGCAGTCAAAAAGACAGAGGAATATTTTAGTTTCGGACAAATAACTACAGGTAGTTGTCACTTACAACCATCTGTTTAGTGAATGTTTGAAGTTACAATGCGGTGAAAAAAAGGGACTTTATTATCCCTTTGAATGTAAACTAATCGGCATGCATTAAAATGAATTTTTGTTTCATATAGCTCTCAAAAAAATTATCATAATAGTTAAAATATATTAACCATTTCTGTATGTCCATGGAGATTCCATACCCATCATCCAATCTATGAAAATCCCCCACCATCCAAGCTGAAGAAGCTTCTTGGATGAGAAGCAAAATGTTTTCGGTGGAGGTGGAGGAGGAAGATAAAGAGGAAGAGGAAGAAGAAGGAGGAGGAGGAGGAGGAGGAAGGAGAAGAAGAAGAAGAAGAAAACAGAAACTCCAGTTGCCTCTTTTGGGACAACCATTTCTATAACATAAACCTATCTGGCAAACCCCAAAGCATCGTTTTCTCTATCTCAAGCATAAAGTCCAGAAAGAGTTTCCAAACAACTGCAGTGATACACTGAACAGATTGTAAACGGGGACAAAACGTTACTTAACAACTGTCTTCCTTAGCAAGAGAAATTTTGGGCTAAATTGTGGTTGTAAGTTAAGGATTACCTGAATATAGAATCAGTTGCAAGTTACATGCAGGATCCACGCTGGATTTACTTTTTGGCTTTTAGGTAAAGGTCTCTTGTAAATCCACCTCAACAGAATTGCTTCAAAACCTGAGATGTCTTGCATTCAAAATTTGTGGCGCATCGTTCAATTTAGATTTATTTTTTTTAAAAAAATATTTTTTATCACCCTGCCTTCATTATTTTAATAAATTACTCAAGGCAGAGAACTTACCTAACACTCCCTCCTCCGCCTATTTTCCCCAAATCAACAACCCGCTGAAGTTAGTTGGGCTGAGAGTGACTGGCCCAAAGTTACCCAGCTGGCTTTCCTGCCTAAGGCAGGACTAGAATTCACAGTCACCTGGTGACTGGCCAAAAATTCAACCAGTTTTTCATGCCTAAAGGAAGACTAGAATTCACAGCCGCCTGATGATTGGCCCAAAAGGTTGCTCAACCAGCTTTCCTGCCTAAGGTGGGACTAGAACTCCCCATCTCTTAGTTTCCAGCCCGAGTGCCTTCACCACTAGACCAAACTGCCTTCTACCAACCGAAAAGACTGGATCACTAGCTGCACAGAAGGGCATCCATAACTGATGTGCGAAGCTTATTAACCGTGCAAGCAATACACTTTTGGATTACCTTCTTTTAATCCTGAACTTTTTTTAAAAAAAAATCTTGTAGATCTGCAAGAACCAAGGCCAAATCTTGAGAAAAAGCACCAAAGGAGAGCAAAACCTCACACTTCTACCCACGTGAAACACACAAAGCTGGAATCGATCGGGTGGGTGAAATCCCTCGCCCCCCACAAAAAAAACCTCAAAGTAATCCCTGTAGGAAAACGAGCTTGCTAAACATCTGGGCCAGCTCCACTCTCCCCTGCCTCGGTTTTACCTTTTGCATGAAGAAAAGGACTTCCTGCTCGGCCCAGCGCCTTTTGCAGCCAGCTTCTCAGCTGTTCCCCCTGGCTGGATTCCCTTCCGAGAAGCCAAGCTGCTGGTGTGATCTGCTCAAAAGCTCGTTTTGCAATGCGCTACCCTTTCCTCTGGGTCACAGGCTGCTAAGCGCTATGTGGCCGCGGCTCAAAAATAGAACATAAGCATGTAAATATATGCAGGAGAGGGCAGGTTTTTGGCAAGCTGATGAAGCAAAGGGGATGCGCAGGGAAGCCGTCGCAATTGTGTATGCCACACAACTGAATCACAAACCAGTCGAACGTGTTTTTTAGCTTAGAGGGTCCTTTACGAAACTGAAGAAGTTGTACACTTTCTTCAGCGGGGTGGCATGAAAGAGCGTAGAGAAAGGAAGGAAGAAAGAGAGAGAGAGAGGAGAGGAGAAAGGAGGGAAAGAAAGAAAAAGGAAAAAGGAAAGAAAAAAGAAAGGAAGGAACGAAGAGGCAGAGAAAGAGGAAGAGAAAGGAAATAAAGGAAAGGAAGGGGGGGAGACTAAATAAGAAAGTAGGAAGAAAGAGAAAGGAAGAAAAATAAAAGAAAGAGAAAGGAGGAAAGAAAAGAAAGGAGAGAGAGAAAGAAAAAAAAAGGCAGGGAGAGAGTGAGTGAGTAAGAAAGAAAAGAGAAAAATATTTGATTTATTAAAGACCTAGGTTCCCAAACTTTCTGGTGTGACGGGATCCTCAACATCTCAGCAATTTTGTTTTTGTGTCACTCCTAGTGTGACAACCCTGCACAGTGGCACCCCAGGAATAGATTAGGACTATTATGTTTATGAAGTAGTAAATAAACCTAGGGTGCTGCAGGGACAATGATGACATTTAGTCTTAGCGAGTCCTATCAGAAGCCCAAATCAGCAATAAAAGATACCAGTGGTCCCAATCTGTTCCTTCAAAGCACCCGAGGACAAGGTAAGAAGTCATGGATGGAAACTAATCAAGGAGAGAAGCCACCTAGAATTAAGGAGAAATTTCCTCATCCTTAGAACAATCAGTGGAACAACTTGTCTCCAGAAGTTGTGAATGCTCCAACACTGGAAGTTTTAAAGATGTTGAACAACCATTTCCCTGAAATGGTATAGGATTTCCTGCCTGAGCAGGGGATGGTCTAGAAGACCTCCAAGGTCCCTTCCAACTCTCTGATACTGTATGGATTCAGTATAAAGTTTGCCTTTAAAAAAAAAAAAAAAAAAAAAAGCCCACCAGCTCTTTAATGCCAGCTTTATTCTTACGATGAACTCCTGTTCACACAACACAGAGGAAATATTAAATCGACAAATACAAACAGCCATTTTCAGGCCTAAATACTTATGAAAAAAAAAGTTACTTGGCTCATAATGTGAGCTACCCAAACTTTGGGCCCTCAAATCACAGAATTGATCTTTCTGACGGGCCATTATTCCTCCAATATAAGACTTATATTTAGGTTTCATATTTAGGAAACGCTCATCTGTCTCACAGAGCAACTTTGGGGTGTGGAAAAATAGAGCAAAATAGAAATCTTATGTCCCTTGGGCTATTAGGATGTTTACACAGGTGTGCATCAACACCTACACCAGACTAAAAAAAAGGTTGTATATGTCCTGTAACTTTTCCGCTTGATTCAAGCCACATTGGGGACAGTCAATGACTTTTCTTAAATGTCTTCCTAGCAACACTATACAGTGGCCTACAAAATCACAACCTAGATTTGTATGATGCGTTTGTTCACGGAGGATATTGTCTGGGTACACACAATATTCTTACTGTGGGTTAACAAAATTGCTATGTTCAGGAATTAAATGATGCTTAAATGAATCCTATAGTGCGGTGGTTCTCAACCTGTGGGTCGGGACCCCATTGGGGGTGGAACAACCCTTTCACAGGGGTCGCCTAAGACCATCGGAAAACACATATTTTTGAAAAAATACAGAAAATATAAAATAATTTTATGGTTGGGGGTCACCACAACATGAGGAACAAAGAAGAGCAACGAAGATGATTAGGGGACTGGAGACTAAAACATATGAAGAACGGTTGCAGGAACTGGGTAGATTTAATTTAATAGAAAGAAGGACTAGGGGAGACCTGATAGCAGTCTTCCAATATCTCAGGGGTTGCCACAAAGAAGAGGGAGTCAAACTATTCTCCAAGGCACCTGAGGGTAGAACAAGAAGCAATGGGTGGAAATTAATCAAGGAGAGAAGCAATTTAAAACTGAGGAGAAACTTCCTGACAATTAGAACAATTAATCAGTGGAACAGCTTTGCCTCCAGAAGTTGTGAATGCCCCAATACTGGAAGTCTTTAAGAAGATGTTGGATAGCCATTTGTCTGAAACTGCATAGGGTTTCCTGCCTAGGCAGGGGGTTGGACTAGAAGAACTCCAAGGTCCCTTCCAACTCTGCTATTGTATTGTATTGCATTGTATTGTATTGTATTGTATTGTATTAAAGGGTCGTGGCATTAGGAAGGTTGAGACCCACTGCTATAGTGTTTTAACAAGAGGGTCTAGGCCAGCATTTCAAAAACCTCAGTCTGGGCTAAAAACTTTGGCTATGCAATAGAGCTAGATAAGTGGCAGAAACTACGGGACAGAAACGTTAAATTGCATATAATGTCAACTGCACATAAAAGAAAATTTGTATAAAATGTTTTATAGATGGCACTTTGCACCAGCAAGATTGGCCAAAATGTATAAAATAGATCTGTTGAATGTTGGAAATGTAATCAATCACTAGGTTCATACGATCATATGTGGTGGACCTGCCCAAAAGTTAAACAATTCTGGATAAAAATACATACTTGGTTGGAAAAAACGATAACGCAGTATATTGATTTGAAACCTGAATTTTTTTTTTTGGGGGGGGGGAGCATTCTACCGGAAAAATATGACAAAAAGACTATATATCTGGTTTAACATATATTAACTGCAGCTAGAATTGTATTTGCGCAATAATGGAAAAAATGACGAGATACCATCAGATGAGAGTGTAAATAAGAAAATATTAGAAGGTGCAGAAATGTACAGATTAATATTCATTATTAAGGATAAAGAAGAAACTAAATATTTCCTGATGTGGGGTGTATTCTACCAATGGTTAGACCATAAAACAAATTTACATAAATGCACATAAAAATGTTGTATAATGTATTGATAGAAATAGATTCAGAAACAGAATTAGTTAAAGATTGTATGATAAAATGGGCACAAAATTTTGAAGAACCAATAGTGATGGAAACATGGGAAGAGATTTGGGTAAGAAATGTAAAATTTACACAAGCTCAGAACTTGAGAGAGAATTTTTACAAGATGCTGTACAGATGGCATTTAGATCCAAAAAGGCTAGCCTGTATGTATCCGAATCTACAATCTAAATGTTGGAGATGTGACTGTGTTGGTGCCACATATTACCATATTTGGTGGACTTGTAAAAAAGTTAAAGCATTTTGGATAAAAATATGGTGGGTTATTCAAAATATTTTGAAAGAGAGGATAAAGTTCACGCCCCAGTTGTTTTTCTTAGGCATAGTTTCAGATTGTACTGTTATAGAGATTAATTTGATTTTGAACCTAACGACGGCAGCAAGATTGTTGGTGGCGCAATATTGGAAGAAGGAAGAGTTGCCCACTATCCAAGAATGGACGTTAAAAGTAGTAAACTTAGCAGAGATGGCCAAAATCTCAGCGTATCTGAAGGACCACTCAGATGAGAAGTACAAGCTGGACTGGAGAAGATGGATTGACTATATTCAAAACAAATACTAAAAAATTTCAGTTAGCTTATGAATGAAGGCATAAGGAATGCTACAATTTATTTAAAGTTAGTTTAATAAAGTGGGAGTTAAAGCACAAGAATAGTAACATGTTAAAATCAGTTAGCTTATGTTAGCATACGGTTGTTAAATGTTTATACCCTGTACTTTGCTCTGGGAGGTCGGGGAGAGGGAAGAGGGGTAGGGATGGGGGAAGAGGGAAGGGTAAGAGGGGTAATAATTGTAAAACTTATTAAAATTTTAATTTAAAAAAACAAAACAGAAGAAACTGGGTATTTCCTGATGTGGGGTGTATTCTACCAATGGTTAGACAATAGAAACAGAAGTTAGAAAAAAGGAGATACAAAAAAGAGGAAATGTTAATGTGAAGAGAGAAGTTGATGATGAAGATGTTATGTACTATTGTAATTGTATTGCTATATAGTTATATTAATAATAGTATTGTGATGAATATTCTAACAAATATGTGGATTTTGATTGTCCAAAACCCAGATCCCACACTGTTCGGTGGAAATGGGAAGTAATAGAAATAAAATAAATAAAACATGAAAAAGAAAAAAAAAACCTCAGCAAAGTTATGAGGTGTGGACTTCAACTCCCAGAATTCCCTAGTGCTGGCTGTGGAATTCTGGGAGTTGAACTCCACATATATCGTAACATTATTAAGGTTGAGAAACAGTAAGTCTAGATAATAGTTGAGATTCCCGCCAAATGCTGAGTCCTGGACACAACTTTGCACCCCATTTCAATACCCCGTTGCGTAAATCCAGCACCCAAGTTGTGAAGCAGAATTTACAAACCACACAACACACAATAAAAAGAACCAAATCAAGCTAAATAAGCTGTTTGGATGAAAAGCAAAACGTCTTTGATTGATTGATCTTTACAGAAATGGCTTGCTCTTATGGAAAAGCAAAAAGTTGTGATTTGATGTTAACGCAAAACGTGATTTGTTTTACTGCAAAGGAGAGTCGGAAGTCAATCAATGCTTCTTTTTCTTTTCCTTACCCTTCTCTTCCCCCTCGCCATTTTCCTACTTACTTTTGTATCTCATTTTTCTCTCATAACTTAATAAAAATGTGAAATGAGAGAAGCGAAACATCTTCAAAGAAAAAAACAAACAAACAAAAGCCTTTTTCAATCCAACACGTGTGAAGTTGCTTTTGTGTGTGTGTCTCTGGAATGACGGAGAACAAGTCTTCTCCCTTGGCCTTTAGTACATAAACCTCTACCATCTTCAGGCTATGCCTTGAGCTGCTGGCCGCGATCGGAAGAGGATGCCACAATATCTTTGCTACAAGGGGCTCGGTTTTGCGTTCTTCCACATCTTTTCAAAACTGCCCAAATGCTCATTTCGTCTGAGTGATCCTTCAACCGCAGATCCGGGAGGAAAGCTAGCTTTCTGAGAGAGGAGGACGGGCAGCTGTTTAGATGGCAGGAAAAAGGGCTCCTTGCCTCGGCTCTATTTATAACCGAAAAATCACATTACGCAGGAATCCCCCCCCCCCCCCCAGTCTGCAACGAGGACGCAGCTTCTTAGCTGAGGTTGCTTTGAAAGACATTTCCCGTGCAACGTTTTGGGGGCTGTTTTGCTGGTTGCAGGGTGGCCTGTTTTCTAACGTCCGCCTATCCTGCACCTGCTTTCTGTTTTCAAGACACAAACCACAGCACGCAACAGTTGGGGGTGTGGGTAGATTATTCCCCCCCCCCTTGTGCAAGAGATTCACACCAGGACTCAAGAATAGAAAGCCGTTCGGTAGGGTCAGTCTGAGCAGGTGCTACCGAATCAGGGGCAACGTTTAATGAACACCTAGACCAGGGGTGTTCCTTTGGACTTCAGGAACCACTGAATTCATAATTTGAAATCGCGCGGACCACTAATATGATCTGCCTAATGACTGGCTGGGTGGGTGTGGCTAGGTGGTCATGTGACTGGGTGGGCGTGGCCAACTCAATGTCAGTCACATCGAGGGACCCTTCGCCAGCCTCTACTCGCCACTCCCCTCCTAGCTACTCCTCGCCTGCCCGCCCGGGCTCCTTAGGGCCCCAACAGGAAGCAGTTGTTGGAGCTAAGCAGCCACCAGGAGAAAGAGTTGGAAAAACAGCTCAGTTCAAATTGGATCTGACCGAGAAGGAGGCTCAGCAGAAGCACCTCACTGAGGACTACAAGCATGGGCTTTCAAAGCAGAGGGAAGACCTGTGGGAGTGCAAGGCCAGGTACCGGCACCTGGAGGCTCAGTGGGCTGAGATGGTCAGCCAGTTCCAGGCCATGATGCAGTCCCACTGGAATGAGGTCCTCTGGCTCTTCGCCACCAGCGGTGCTTCCCTCCAGCCTTCACCCAAAGCCCCCCACCAGGAGGCTGAAGCAGACCCCAAGTCGGAATTTCTCCCCCCACTCTGACTTCCATAAAAACCCCAAAGGGGGAGACTCTCTGCAGCAACACAAACGTTCATTGCACGTATCCGGCCCAGGGGCTGTAGTTCGAGGACCCCTGATTTAGTGCAAGATAAAAAATGCAAATAATTTTTGCATTTTCCCCCAAATTTTCCCATGGACCACCAGTTGGTGCCCACTGGCCTCCAGGATCCCCTCCAACCCTACGATTCTATATTTTATCAGAGTCAGCCAGTACAGAGAATAGGGGAAGCAGGAGAGAGAGAAAATGATTGTACGTCGCCCCGAGTCCCTTTGCGGAGAGGGGGCGACTGATAAGTCGAATAAAATAAATAAATAAATAAATAAATAAAAACAAACAAACAAGAGGAGAGTGTATGGCAGGGGTGTCCAAACTTGGGAACTTTAAGACTTGTGGACTTCAACTCCCAGAATTCTGGGAGTTGAAGTCCACAAGTCTTAAAGTTCTCAAGTTTGGACACCCCTGGTGTATGGCAAACAACAGTGCCATGTCTGTAAGTGTTTGACAACTTGGCAACTTTAAGACCTGTAGACTTCAATTCCCAGAATTCCTCAGCCAGCCCTGGTCATTTTATACTTCAAATAAGAACTCTTAAAGGACTTATTTTGCGGACATGATTCTAGCTGTTTACAAGCTTCAACACATCAGATGTCATCAAGTTTAAAACTAGATAGTCCTCGACTTGCAACGGTTCATTTAGTCTGAAGTTACAACGGCCCTGAAAAAAACTGGCGTAGGACCACTTTTCATACTTACACGAGGGCTGTCGTATCCCCAAGGTCACATGATCAAAATTAAGTCCCTCGGCAACTGTCTCATATTTATGATGGTTGCAAAGTCCCAGGGATCATGGGATCCCCCTTTGGGACCATCTGACAAGCAAAGACAATGGAGAAGCCAGATTCACTTATCATCAGGGTTACTAGCTGAACAGCGGAAGTGATTCACTTAACAACTGTGGCAAGGAAGGTCGTGAGGCAGAGAGGGGGCCAGGGGCCATCTGCTAGTGATGTGCTGCCTCCAGAGTCTGACATCAGCGAGGCAGAAGAACTGTGTGAGCCTGTTCCCAGGGTGCGCATGCGCAAAGCTTCCAGAAGGCAAGAACAATTAAGACAAAAGGGGCGACTCAGGAGTAAGGCTTGGAGATGATTGGCCCCTCCCATAACACGTAAAAGAGGAGCAAACAGATGTGAGCCTTTGCAGGAAGCAATTTTGTTCGTTGTGGTCGGTTTAAACTCAGAAGCTCTGTTTGACTCTGTGCTCCGTTTGGCCTTGCAAAACTAATCGGCAATTAGGTCTCTGGCAGCGTTTCAAGGGAGATAAAGGTGGGCGCTTATCAGCCTTACCCTGAAAGACTGTGGCAGACTTCTGTCGGACTCTTCACAGACTGGGTGTGAATCATTACGGGCTGTGAATGAACATAGTTCACAGCCGTTTAAATAAAAATAGGGTTTTAAGCGGGTGATTTTTACTGTTTCAGGAAGCCTAGGCCAGAACACCCGGTAAATAATGCCGGGGTTACCAAATGCCCAAATTTTGACTGTGGAGATGCTGCGACCATCCTAAATGTGAGGAGAAGTCCTAAGTCACTGTTTTCGGTTAGCATCGTAACTTCAAAACAGTCATTCATTCGAGGATTACTGTACCAAGAAAGAAGATTCTGCGGCCGTGCCACCTCAGTCTCCAAGTGTTTATCCTGAAGAGTTGGGAGAAGATGTCTGAGTCTAGCCTCTTCCCAGCAGCTCCGAAGAGCAGAGCAGGTGGGGCTGAGAACTGAACTCTTGGCTGGGTGAGTGGGACAAATTTGAATGCAGGTGAGAGGAGAGGAAGGTGCCAATATGGAAATCCTCGGGGATCAAAAGAGGAAGGGAGGGAGGGGGGAAAGGCTGGGTCTGCCCCACATTTGCATGCAGAATGGCAGCAGCTTGGCAGACGTTTCTAGTCATGCCCAACGCAACACAAAGAGATGACTGTGTGGCGTAACAAAGGGTGAGGGACTGGACAAGTTTTGTCTCCTCCAGAACATCTATTTGCTTCCCCCCCTCTGTTTCTTTGATATGTGACTATGATCATCTATCAATCTATCCTCTATACTCATCTCTCCTTTTCATGCACATTTATTATCTATCAATCTCTATATTCATATCTATATCATCTCTCTCTCTCCCTCCCCTATTATCTATTGGCATCCTATCATCTCCCTCCCCTGTGCATCTATTGGTATCCTGTCTGTGTGTCTATCTCTTATCTTCTCTCCCTCCCCTATTATCTATTGGCATCCTATTATTTCCCTCCCCTGTGTATCTATTGGTATCCTGTCTATCTATCTCTATCATCTCTTCCTCCCTATGCATCTATCGGTATCCTTCCTTCCTTCCTATCCATCCATCATCTCATTTCTCTGCATCCATGAGTCTCTGATCTCTTTCTCTCATCTCTGTCCCTCTCCCTCTTTCTCTCCCTATGTATCTATTGGTATCCTATCTATCTATTATCCATCCATAACCTGAGGACTACCTGTATGAAGCATTTGAAGCCAAGCATCTGAATTTCGATCAGGTGACCATGGGAGACCGCAACAGTCGTTAAGTGTGAAAAATGGTAGTGGGTCACTTTTCCCTCCTGTTTTGTTATCACTCTGAAAGGGTCACTAAACGAATTATTGTTAACTTAAGGACAACCTGCATTTCAGCCTTGGCAGGACCTGTCCAGAGACGAGCTTACAGCTGATGTAAATTTGCTTTTCATACTTCGGAACGGAGCCTTAAAACTAAGAAAGCCACACCTTGCTGTGCGGTAATTTTTCCCTGCTTTCTGGACGGATTAAGAGAGCTTTGCAATTGAGGACAACGGCGGTGTGAGATGTAACACCTGCTTGCAACTCCTGAGAGCTGCTAAGTCTTCATGTCGCCGTCACGTGGCTGTTTTCCAAAGTGGGTTTGCAGGATAGTCCAGTGATGGTATTGTCACAGCCAATTGGCCTCGAGACTGGGTTGAATCTGAAGCCATGCCTCTGGGCTCCTCTCCTCTGACTCCAGTTTCAATCCAGTCTGGCCAGCATAGAGACTGAAAAAAGATTGACCCCTGAAAGAAAATCCATTACTGGACCCCTCCTCAAACCAGCACAGCTTCCTGCCTTCCAAGGACCCTACCTCCTCCTTTCGTAAGTTCCCCGTTGGTGGCTGTGTTTTTCCAGCTGCCTGGGGCTTGTTTTTTTCCAGTTGGGAGGCTCCGGTGGCTGGGTCGCTGCTCCGACGGCCATTTTAGCCGGCGACCACGTGGAGCCTGGATGCCTCGTGCTCGGCACTGGAAGAGGCTAATAGCTCTGGTTTCCAGCCTGACAGCCTCTAAAGCCTGAGCAAAGGCACCAGCGAGCAGCGGGAGCACGGAGAAGAGCGCAAAGCCCTCGGCGCCAGGGAAAGCCGCGGAAGTGGCTGGGAAGGAGCGCAGCGGCAGCACAACTCCCCCAGAAGCCGCGGCAGCCTCAGAGGGCGCAAACACGGCAAATTCAAAGGGGAGAGAGACCGGCTGCTGCAACTGAAGAGGTGGTGAGGGACAGATCAGGCGGAAGCGTGAGGAGTGGCCGTAAGTAGAGCGCGGTGGCAGACAGGGCCCCTTCACCTCCTATGTCCCCGGGGGAGGGTACTTCTTCCAGGCAGCGGACCACTGCCTCTTCCAGGAGGATTAAGGCCTCAGCCGACTCTCACCCCTCTCGTGCCTGCCAGAAGGATGAGGACAGGAGGCACAGGGCTCCATTAGGTTGAGGGCCCTGCAGGGTAGGATCAGCCCTTCCCCTTCCAGATCACCCCTGGGGGCCCTTCTAGGCAGGATTCTCCCCCCAGGTCCCCTGATTCCCCGAGGGGGTGCAATGCGGGGGCAGCCCATTCCCCTCCCCTCTCCATGGAGGATCTTGACCAAGTAGATAACCAGCCTGGGTTTCTATCCCTAGAGACACAGTTGGGAGGTAGAGATCCGTCTAGGCCAACCCTGGCACCTATCCCCAGCCATAGTCAGGTGCCAGTGCGATCCAGCTGGGATTCCTTAGATATGGAGGACCTGCCTGTGGGTCTTTAGAACCTCACTGAAAGAGCCATTGCCTCTAGTGTGGCTGCAGGCATGCAGCGCCAGGTGCCTCTGCTCCTCAGGGCGAGATCATGGTCCCCAGCTCTTCATCATCCCAGCCAAGGGGCCCTTCCCAGTAGTCTGTCCCCCGGGGTCCCCGTCTTTGGCAAGTGAGGGGTCTGTCCTGGGGGACAAGGCGCAGTGTGACCCAGATCTCTCTGAGAACGAGGAGGATCTGGAGCCGGAACCCCCCAGCCTTCACGGGATTGTTCCCTCCTACCTTGTTCCCCCTACGCAAAGCGTGTGCCACTGCTCAGCTGGGGGGGAGGGCACGAGGCGGCAAAGAAAGGGGAGCCAGGAAGGAAGCTCCAGGACACGGTCTATTCCGAGCCCAAAACAGTTAAGGAGGAGATCCCGTCTCCCAACCTTTACCTGGAAGTAGTTAAGAGGCAGTGGGAGACACCTGGGGCCTTCCCCACCCCAGGCAGCAATGACAGACGGTTCTATAACATCGAACCAGATTTCTCCCAAGCATTGCAGATGCCCTCTGTGGATCCGCCGGTGGTGGCCTTGGCTGCCCCAGCCTCGCTGGTACCCAAGGATGTGGCAGACAACCTGAAGGCAGAGGACAGGAAGGCGGAGATGATCCTCAGGAAGACCTTCCAGTCGTCAGCTTGGGCCATTAAGGCGGCGGCCTCCGCCTCGTTTTTCAACCGTACGGCCATCCTTCGGATGGAGCAGATTCAGGCGTGCATTCCACCGGAAGATGTCCACCTACACCAGGATATCAACAAGTTAGTGGCGGTCGCTCAGTTCTCAGCTGACGCAACCTTAAACGCCATGAAGTTCGCTTCCAGGGCCGTGTCATCGTCCGTCCCATCGCCTCCTGTGGCTCCGTGACTGGCAGGCGGACAATAAGGCGAAGTGGCAACTAGCGACAGTGGCCTACATGGGGGGTTCCCTCTTCAGGACTTCCCCTGACCCCATCCTGGTGGAGGATAAGAACAAGAAGAAGGTGCTTCTGACATCGACCAAGAAGGCGGAGCAGAGGACCACGCCCTATTATCGCAGGTCAGCACAGTAACCGCAGGACACCCACCAGAGCAGGTACTGGCCGTGTGGAGGTTGAGTAGGAGCGCCTGAGAGGTGCCCCCCTCTTCCACAAAGTGATCAGAACCATCGAGGCCTCCCGCAGACAGTCAACCAACAGGATTTACGATTCCAACTGGGTGACGATTGTTTCCTGGTGCCAGGCCGCCCACGTGACCCCTTCCAGGCCACGGTTCCCCACGTCTTGGAATTCCTCCAGGAGGGTCTGGACAAGGGCCTGTCCCTAGCCACAGTTAGGACACAGTTGGCGGCATTGGCCACGGTGCTACTTGGGGAGGACCCCACTCCACTACCTCGTTTGCTCTTAGTTAAGAGGTTCCTCAAGGGGGCAGCCCACCTTCGTCCACAGGTTTCCTATGTGGCACCTTCCCACGGTGCTATGGGCCCTTATGACCGAGCCTTTTGAACTGCTCCGGATGGTCAGCCGGAAACTATTCACTTGTAAGGTTGTGTTCCTGGTGGCTATCACCTCAGCTAGGCGAGTCTTGGTGCTGGGGGCTCTCTCCTCCAGTTAGGATCTATGCATGTTTCACAACAACAGGGAAGTGCTACGCCTGGATCCAGCATTCCTGTCCAAGGTAAACATGGTTTTCCACTGGGCCCAGGACGTGGTCCTCCCGGACTTCTGCCCAGACCCGGCCAGGGAGCGTGAGCACAGTTGGCACTGCCTAGATGTAAGACGGGCCTTACAGATCTACCTAAGGCAGACGGCAGAGTTCCGTAGGTCTGAGGCTCTGTTTGTATCGTTCCAACCCTCGTCGCTAGGGAAGAGGGTTCCCCTGTCCATCATTAGCTGGTGGATGCGTCTGGCCATTGCCCTCGCCTACGAGGTGCTAAACTTGCCGGTTCCGGCCGGCATCACGTCCCATTCCACTAGGAGCGCGGCCACCTCGGCAGCCTGAGCCTCTCAGGCCCCTATAGAAGACATCTGCAGGGCAGCGACGTGGGCCTCCCCATTGTCCTTCTTCCGGCACTACAGGCTGGATGCCTTTGCATCTTCTGACGCGGCATTTGGCTGCAGGGTCTTGCAGCAGGTCCTGTCGGATCAGTGAAGGCCCACCCTATGGGATGGAACTTGGGTATGTCCCATCACTGGACCATCCTGCAAACCCACTCTGGAAAATGAGAGTTGGTCTTACCTGAACTGTTATTTTAAGAGGTATTTGCAGGATGGACCAGTTCCCACCCTGGGTTAGATAGACAGTATTGGGGGTGGGGGTGTCTCCTTTGTGACTTGTTTTCAGGATCTCGGGAGCGCATAACTGCATTGAAACTGGAGTCAGAAGAGAGGAGCCCAGAGGCGTGGCTTCAGATTCAACCCAGTCTCGAGCCCAATTGGCTGTGACAATACCATCACTGGCCTATAATCTCTGCAGCCGCCCGTGCGTGCCCAGGAATAAACGGGATTTGCTTTAAGGAGACGTGGAGAGCTGCTTTTGCTCTCTTAAGCTCCATGACTCCTTGCCACTTTCAAATCTGCGATGCATTATGCAGCCCTAGAGATTAGAATCTGTGTGGAACAGACGGGGCAAGGAAACAAGCTGCTAACCCTTGGTCCTTCCCCTGCACAGGATACATTCATGTCACGATGGCTGTGAGTTTGATCCTCAGGAGAGGCAGATATTTCTCTCTCTGGGCCCACTGAATATATATCTGCTGAAAGAAAAAACTCCGCACTGGCAACAGGAAGAGCATCTGGCCAGTAAATACTCAGCTCCATTCAGTTGCTAAGTGACTCTGGGCCAATCAATCTCAGCCCAACCCACCTCACTGCATCCTTTTCTCATTTTTTTCCTCCTGTCCCATTAATGTAGCAACATGGCCGTTGCTGGCTCCCAACATGAGGTTTGCAACCCGGGTTCAAAGTTAGCTTTCCACCTGGGAAACAAAAGCTTTGCTCCTTGAATAGCAATGGCAACAGCACTTAAGACCTATATACTATTTCACAGTGCTTTACAGCCCTCTCTAAGCGGTTTACAGAGTCAGCATCTTGCCTCCAACAATCTGTGGCTGGCACGACTCAACGCCGAAGGCGCACGGAACGCTGTTACCTTCCCACCAAAGGTGGTTCCTATTTTTCTACTTGCATTTTTTACGTGCTTTCGAACTGCTAGGTTGGCAAAAGCTGGGACAAGTAGGGAGCTCACTCCGTTACATGGCGCTAGGGGTTCGAACTGCCGAATTGCCGACCTTTCTGATCGACAAGGTCAGCATCTAAGTCATTGAGCCACCGCGTCACTTTCCAAGGGCTACCAGGAAGTTAATCATCTGACAGGCAACTGCAGATGTCCATATATCCTCAAAACATCAGTAACACAACCAACACACTACAAGTCTGTCTGGACTCCACAATAGGAAGACAACAACTATAGAGAGAAGACAAGGAGGTTTCTGGCGTGAGCTATAAAGCAATTTGCTGAGAAAGCTTCTTTGATCAGATCAAGTCTACTTGAGTGTCTTGAAGACCTTCCTCTTTTAGGTTGGAAATAATTATACTCAACTCTTGAGTAGGAGGCCTCAAGAGAACCACAAGGGTGGAGGTTAGACCAGGAAAAACATCCAGGAAGAAGGCCATAGCAGGTGGAGACTGTGGATGTGACCATCAAGTCAACTTGAAGGAGATGCTTCTCTGCCTTGTAGAACCTTCCCAACCTAAGAACTACATTCTATTTAGAACAGGGGTCTCCAACCTGGGCAACTTTGAGACTTGTGAACTTCAACTCCCAGAATTCAGCAAAGCTGGCTGAGGAATTCTGGGAGTTGAAGTCCACAAGTCTCAAAAGTTGCCAAGGTCAGAGACCTCTGATTTAGAAGACCTCCCAGACCTTCTGTATAAAAGAGGACTCCCTACTTGGCAAACCCAACCTTCATGATAGTGTTGTGCCTCTTCAACTTGAGGGTGGGAGATCTTTGCGTGTCACTCCTCGCTTGGCCTGTTCAGCACATGCCATTTCTGTTGGCCGCACACATATGACATGTCTTATGGAGCATCCTTCCTTTCAGCTTGAAGTGGTGAAGGCCACCTTCTGAGCAGAATCTGGGGCGTTCCACCACCACCAACCAAGTCTAGCAACATCAAACTTGTTTTCCAAAGCAGCAGAAGGCAAAACGAGAAGCAACGGACGGAAACTAATCAAGGAGAGAAGCAACCTGGAATTAAGGAGAAACTCCCTAGCAGTGAGGACAATTAACCAGTGGAACAGCTTGCCACCAGAAATCCTGGTTGCTCCATCACTGGAGGCTTTTAACAAGAGTCTAGATATGTGATGGCAAACCTGTGACACGCGTAGCCCTCTCTGCGGGCACATCAGCCGTCACTCTAGCCAGCTCCACCATACAGGTGTGCGCACCTCCCCGACCAGCTGATTTTTGGGTCTCTTCCACTCATGCACAGGGCGCATGTGGGAGATGTGCAGGCATGTGTGTGGGGGGTCACGTGTGCAGGCTAGGCTCAGGGCAGAGCACGGGGGGTGCGGTTTCCCCCGAAATCCATCACTCTGATAAACAAATAATTCCCTCACCATTGTCAAACTATTCAGTAAGGCTGCACTGCTATTACTATTAGTCTTCTTATCGTTCCTATCACCCATCTCCTCCCACTTATGACTGCAGGATTTTAACTTTCTTGCTTGTCTCCTTATGATTTATATTGATTGTTTCCTTATTGCTTATTTGTATCCTATGACTATCATTAAGTGTTGCACCTTATGATTCTTGATGAATATATCTTTTTTATGTACACTGAGCACATCTGCTCCAAAGACAAATTACTTGTGTGTCCTATCACACTTGGCCAATAAAGAATTCTATTCTATTCTATTCTATTCTATTCTATTCTAATTACTCTACTCCACTCCACTCCACTCCACTCCACTCCACTTTATTCTATTCTACTCTATTATAAAAATGGGGAAGACAGTTGTGAGTTTTCCAGCCCTAAGGGAAAAAAAATCCTCTACAAATTCATTTTGACGATATGAAAAAAAGATCCTGAATTCAAACTTCTAAAAAAAAAACAACACCTCGATCTTAAAACGTTTTACTTTTACGTGCGTTTATTCAGGATAATTGTTGAAACTCTTAAGCTGCCAAGTCAGCCTGGCAGCGATTTATTATAAATGAACTTGTGAAATGGAAAGTTTTCCGCAGATAAATGAAGCACTCAAGATTAAAAAAAAATCTTTACCAGGGAAGGAGGAAAAAAAAAAAAAGGAAAGTGGAATATTTTCCACTCTATTTTCCACGAATATTGTAGAGAGCCGAGATAAACAGAGTGAGGCCAGTCGGCACTGAAGACCTGTACGCAATGACATTTCATTTTAATGTATGCCGATTATAGTGTACATTTTAAAGTGACAATAAGGTTATTCTAAGTCTAAGGCAGTCAAAACCAGCGAGCTGGGACGTTTGGTCGGATCCAAGAATGACACACCAGTAATCTCCAGTTTCAAAGTTGTTCTTGTACGGGAGCCAGCTAATCCCATGGCCTGGACCACCCAATGCCTTAAAATAAAATGTTATGCACATCAAAGAAAAGTTGCCGAGACTTCGGAACGAGTGCAGGGAAGAGCAGCAAGGAGGATTAGGGTGCGGGAGGCTAAAACACAATGAAACATAAAGTCCTTCTAATGAAAAGCTGACGAAAAACAGGTGCAGGATTTGGGTTTGGCTAGTCCGCGTGTCTGCAACCTGCAGCTCCACAGCCGCATGTGGCTCTTTGCGCCCTCTGCTGTGGCTCTCGGTGAGGTGATCCCACCACTGGCTGGCCCTGCCCCTCTCACCTTCCTCTCCTAGTCACTCCTTGCCTGGCCTGAGAAGGTAAGGGCAACGGCGGGGGACAGAGAAAGGGCTGTGGCTGATTCTCCAGCACCCACTATTCCTGGAGCTTCGTCTGGCGCTTGGTGGTGGTGGTGGGTGTGGCTCGGTCACTTGGAGAGAAACGTAACCTCCTCTCCGCCCTGAGATATTGGCCCAACCCAGCCACGACCGAGACCGGCTTCGCTAACACCAGGGCTGGCAGGGTGGGAATGGGATCTGGGAGGAGGGGATGACGGAAAGGGGGAAGGGCCCTGAGAGAGGGGGAGAGATGGAGAGAGAGAGAGAGAGATGTCAAAAGGTTTTTGTGGTTTTTTTTAACAACCGCTTCTCTGCCCTGATGACTGGCTGAGTAGGCGTGGCTGGGGTGTGTGTCATGTGACTGGGTGGGAGTGAGTGATGTCGAACTGGCCACACCCACTCAGGTTTTTGTGGCTTCCGGTGTTTTCTCTTGTGGGAAATGGGTCCAAATGGATCTTTGAGTGTTTAAGGTTGCCGACCCCTGGGCCAGTCTAAAGAAAAGAAGAATTCGGGGTGACGCGATAGTGGGAGTATCCCAGTATTTGAGGGGCTGCCACAAAGAAGAAGAGGTCAAATTATTCTCCAAAGCACCAGAGGGCAGGACGAGAAGCAACGGATGGAAACTAATCAAGGAGAGAATCAACCTGGAGTTAAAGGAGAAACTTCATATAACAGTGAGGACAATTAACCAGTGGAACAGCTTGCCACCAGAAATTGTGGATGCTCCATCACTGGAGGTTTTTAAGAACAGACTGGACAGTCACTTGTCTGAAATGGTCTGTTGCTTGAACAGGGGGCTGGACTAGAAGACTTGGGAAGTTTGCTTGTGTTGTGTCAGTGGCCTCAAGGAATATCTAAAAAGGATGCAAATGACCAGTTTTGTCTGCAAAGAATATAAATCCTTCCATTCCCCACCATCCAGTCAGAGCTGAAGAAGCTCATTGGAGAAGAAGCAAAACGTCTTCACAGAAAGAAAGAAAAAAGACAAGCAAGTCCATTTGCCTCTTGGGGAAAAAAAAAGCATTTTGGGGTTATTTTGATCTCCTGAACCCAGGCCATCATCTAGGCAACTTGTGTCCCTACAAACCCAAATCTCTTTTTGTCAACCTCACTGGTGCTGGAAGGTTTCACCTTTCTTCTGCCGTGGACCAAAAAGATGGGCGAGAAGACCTTCTGGAGAGCTTTCATACCAACTAGGATTTTCAACCCTGGGATATGGTATGTTGCAGCTGCTCCTAACAGTATTACATGCCCTCGATTTAGGTTAGCAAGAAGGGATAACCCGTGGAGAACCGTGGATCCGAAAAGTCTTGGATGCTACGCTGTCACATTCTTAACCTTTGCAAACCTGCAAATCCAGACGGCACACAGTTTTTCAGTGCCGTTGCAACTTCGGACGGTCACTAAACAAATGTAAGTTGAGTTCTACCTGTAAAAGTAACATCAACTCAGGTGTTTAAAACAAAAAGAGCAAGAACACACAGATGCAAACTTTATAAGGATTGCAACGGGGTCATGGGGGAAGAAAGCCCACCCCTCTCCCCTTAAAACCAGAATTATTTCTGGATTACCTTATTATATGCTACGCAGAACCTGTGGTCAGAGGGTGGAGAGCCACAGAGTTAAGCAGGCATCGTCACATATAGGTTTGTGGGTTGTAGGAAGTGTAAAATAAGACTCACTTCCCTTCCTATGGTCTCCAGCACAAAAATAAACCACACTAGCCAGAAATATCCCCCGTTTTTTTTTTACTATTTACAGATTGCCAAATACAGATTTCCCAATACCTTCATTGAGACGCGATTCAGGCATACGCTTTAAATAAAAGTTTCGGGTTTTTTGCCGAGGGAAAGAAAATCTCTCTCGTTTCCTCATATTTACCCTGACAGGAATTCATCTTTAAGAACATTTATAGGCGGGGTCCTCGACTTACGACCAATAATGGAGCTGAATATTCCTGTTGCTAAGCAAGACAGTTGTTCAGGGGGTTTTGCTCCGTTCTACGACCTTTCTTGCCCCAGTTGTTCAGGGAATCCCTCCAGTTGTTAAATGAGTCACAAGGTCGTTAAGCGAACCTGGCTTCCCCACTGACTTTGCTTGTGCCACAAAAGGGGATCATGTGAAGCCATCGTAAATAGGAGTCTCGGTTGCACAAAGTTTTAATTTTGATCACATGACCACGGGGATGCTGCGAAGGGTCGTAAGTGTGAACGAAAGTCATGTCTCTTTTTAAAAGTGATACTGTAACTCTGAACGGTCACTAAACGAGCGGTTATAATATTTCGAGCATTTGTTCCTTTCCAGAACCCATTTAAACAACAACAACAACAACAACTACTGCAAAGTGTCGAGAGAGAAAGTTATATTCTTAGAAAACAGAGGGATTCCCCAACTCTACCACTTTAAAACACATGGACTCCAAACTCCCAGAATTCCCCAGTCGGCCTACTGGTTGAAGATCTAATTCATATTTTGTTTTTGTTCGGACGGGGAAAACTTTATTGTTTTTCCTGTCTCATTACGAATTATGGCAAACTTATGAATCGCCAGATGCCACATCCTTGCCACAACCTGCAAAAAATATGGAAGCCCAATCATCATCAACAGGATCTCCAAACTGGTTCCCAACAGATCACCACAAAATATCCCACTTCTAAAGCAAGAGAATTTGATTGCATTCACCATGGATCAACCAAATAGTAAATCTCTTAGAAGAGAATTATGGTATTCCGGACACCATCTCTTTCCCCAAAGGATGAATTTGTCCCTAAACTGCTCCCTCCCTCCTTTTCTACGTCCAAATTAAACTCAAATGGTTGCGTGTCTTGGAGATGTACATGGTTTTTTTTTTTTGATGCAACAAGGAAGATACACACCTCGTACACCATGCTCCAAAAATACGATGCTGGTACCCTACAAAGTGAGCAAAGAGAGTTGCGGCCCGCCAGCGCCCAGCAAAGCTGGTGGCAGATTCGGACAGTGAGGAGGTTGGGGAGGAACATGGGCCAGTCCTGGAGTCTGGGGAAGGCTCTGATGAGGGCTCTGTGTCGGAGGCAGAGAGGGGGCCAGGGCCGTCCGACAGTTATCCGCTGCCTTCGGAGTCAGACATCAGAGAGGCAGACGAACAGCTGGAGCCTGTTCCCAGTGTGCGCATGCGCAGAGCTGCCAGGAGAAGGGGACAGCTAAGGAACAAGGGCCAACTCGGGAGTAAGGCCACAGGTGGACGGTGAATGGCCCCTCCAGTAGGGAATAAAGAGGAGTGAAAGGGGAGTGGAGTTTGCAGGAGGCAATTGGTTCGCTTAATTAGTGTGAAGATTTGTTCCTGACTCTCAGAGACTCCTTGCCAAATATTTTCTTGTACAGCGATGCGTTTAGAAGATATCAGCCTGGCAGCCCTCCAAGCCTGATAAGGTCTGTGGTTGTAAATTCACCCTTGAAAGACTGTTTGCCGGGATTTTGCTGGATGTGAATGAGAGAAATTCACATTAGCTTAATAAAAAGGGGTTTTGTCAGGACAAGGAATCTACTTCGGGAGATGGTGAAGCCTAGGTCAAAACAAAGAGCAACAAAGAGGATTAGGGGGCTGGAGGCTAAATTGTATGATGAATTATGTCTAGTTTAGGATTGGGGGGAGGATGACAACAAATTCCCAATATTTGAGGATTTGTCAACACAGAAGGAGAGGGGTTGACTTAATTCTCCAAAGCAGCTGAGTGCAGGACAAGAAGGAATGGATGGAAGGGATATTAAAGAGAAATTCAACATAGAAATAAGCAGACATTTCCTGTCAGTGAGAACAATCAATGAAATTATCTTGCTTCCTGGAGTTGGGAGGGTCTCCATCACTGGAAGTTTTCAAAAATAACCTGGATGGTACGGATAATCCTCGAGTTATGACCACAATCGAGACCAAAATGTATGTTGCTAAGCGAAGCATTGGCTAAGTGAGTTTTTGCCCCATTTTACAGCTTTTCTGGCCACCGTTGTTAAGTGAATCATTGTGGGTTTTTTTTTAAGTTAGGGACACGGTTCTTAAGGATTCCCTGTTGACTTGGCTTGTCAGAAGGTCGCAAACGGAGATCGCGTCACTCCTGGGAGACTGCAACCGTCATAAATAGGAACCACTTGCCAAGCGTTTGAATTTTGATTCGCGTGATCGTGGGGAAGGCTGAAATGGTCGTTAAGTGTGAAAAATGGTCGTAAGTCACATTTTTTCAGTATCGTTGCAATTTTGTACGGTCACTGATGTAAGTCGAGGACTACCTGTATAAAGTCTCCTGCCTTGAGCAAGGGGTCAGACCAGAAGACCTCTGAGAGCCCTTCCAACCCTATCACAGGTAGTCCTCGACTTACAACAGCCCATTTAGTGACCGTTCAAAGTTACGGCAACACTGAAAAAGGTGACTGATGACTGTTTTTCACGGTTACGACCTTTGCAGCATCTCCGTGATCGAAATACAAACGCTTGGCCACTGACTCGTACTTAGCCCGGTTGCAAAGTTCTGGGGGATCATGTGATCCCCTTTTTGTGACCTTCTGAGAAGTCAAGCCAAGGCATTCACTTAACGACTGGGTTAACCCAATGCAGCGACTCTCCGATTCCCACGGCGGCAAGTGAAGTTGTAAAAGGGGGGGCAAAACTCACCGAACCAACCTAACAACAGTAACGTCGGGCTCAACCATGGGCGTACATCGAGGACTGCCCGTATTCCACGTCCGAGGCAAGCCACAGGAAGGCAGCGTGTCGTCCCCCCCCCCCGCTTCCCAGCGGTCGGAAGGGCGCAGAAAAGAAACAGGATATGAAGAACGAAAGGTTGCAGGGAGGAGATGGGGAAGGCCCAGCCGTCTTGACATCTGCAGAAACGCACTTGGCTTTGGAAAAGAGGAGGAGGAGGCGGAGAAATGGGTGGGCGGAAGCCACTCGGTGTCACGGGTGCAAGACTTTTTTTCCTGAATGAACAAAAGCCACAGAGGGACCGGGAGAGTTTGCAACCATCTGTTGCTCCTCCGGAAATTGGCCGAATTTGCAGACGGATAACAAGATTCCCCCTGTGGAAGAAAGCTTCTGCATTTGGGCGGCAGGAGGAAGTGGCTATAAAAAGAAAGATGGACGTGTCGCTCAAAAATGTCCCCTTCCGGTCTGTGTCTCCCCACCCCCACCCCCGGCCTGGTCTTCCCATTTCTCCTTCGCACTCGCGCTTCTGCTCGGATGTACGGGTGCTCTGCATGCGCTTGAAGAATCGTTGCTGTTCCCTCTGGGAAGACGAGCAAGAAGAAGAGAAAGGAATGGAAAATCTCTTTCACCTTCCACTGGCCTCCTTCCCACCCTGATTACAAATGCAGAAGCACCCTGGAATTCAGGAGAAACTTCCCGACAGTGAGGACAATTAACCCGTGGAACAGCTTGCCACCAGAAGCTGTGGGTGCTTCATCACTGGAGGTTTTTAAGAAGAAGAGACTGGACAGCTGTTTGTCTGGAATGATATTGGGTCTCCTGCTAAAGCAGGTGGGTTAGACTAGAAGACCTCCAAGGTACCTTCCAGCTCTATTTTGAATTAAATATGTCTAGTCCAGTGATGGTGAATCTTTTTTGTCTCGGATGCCAAAAGCAGGTGCGTGCAGGCTATTGCACGCGTGCCCACTCCCATAATTTAATGGCTACCCCACGCCGTGCCCCCTGCGTATGCACACATGACACCCCCCCCTCCGCTGCCCCACATATGTGGGCACAGCTTTCTCGGAGCTTGGGGAGGGCGAAAACAGCCTCCTCCACCCCCCAGAGGCCAGAAACAGCCTGTTTTCTGACTTCTGGTAGGCCCGAGAGGTCCCTTTTTTGACACCCCCCCCACCCAGAGGCTTTCTAGGAGCCTGGGGAGGGTGAAAAACAGTCCAACCGTAAATCGGAAGTTCAAGAACAGACTTCCAGGTTGCCCATTGGACCGTTTTTTACACTCCGGAGGCTTCGGGAGGCTTCCCTGAAGCTTCCAGAGGGCGAAAAACAGCCCAACGGGCAAAGCGGAAGTCCATTCTCGAACTGTGAGCCACAGCAGGCGGCGTGAGGTTACATTGGATGCCAGCGCCCTGGATGGGAACTTCGCTGCATTGAGAGAGGCATCCGCTGAATATTCAACGGCGGTGATTATTTTGTTAATGTCGTGCCGCCACTGAGATCCCCCGGCAGGGGGCTTGGACGTTTGTTGTCTCAGCCAGAGGAGAGATACTCTGGTAAAAAAGGAGGCCGAGGTAGATGCTCTGATGGTCCAGGCAGCCCGCCTGGTGCGTCTTATGACACGCCTTCCTTTTCAGAGCGTTTGTCCTCGGCTTTAAGCCCTTCCAGAAGGTCTGCTGGTAGGTTCGAATTGGAGGTCAGAGACACCACCGGAGCATCCACCTCGGGCAACTTCAGGACCTCTTCCATTTTGCTTTCCACAGCATAAAGCAGGGGTGTCCAAACTTGGGAACTTTAAGACTTGTGGACTTCAACTCCCAGAATTCCCCAGCCAGCCATGCTGGCTGGGGAATTCTGGGAGTTGAAGTCCACAAGTCTTAAAGTTCCCAAGTTTGGACACCCCTGGCATAAAGGGACTCGTCCCCTCCGCTGGGATTTGTCAGGGTACCTGGATGAACCCACTGTCTTTGGACCAGGTCCCTGAATAACTCCGGGACTGGGATCAATTCCCGATTAGGAGCTGGCTCTTTGAACAAGCCTTCCTTGTGATCCTTAGCAGGAGGGGGAGTGGCGGTCGCACGGAGTGGAGCCTAAGTCGGTGGCTGCTTTGGCCTTGTGGAGAATTGATTTGAACAGGGAAGGTTTGAACAACCCTGTGAAGGCTGGCTTATCAGGAGGAAGATCTTCGTCCTCTGATAATTCGAAGTCATCGATTTCTCACTCCTCCCAGACTGACTCCTCCATGGCAACTGAGGTGCCAGGAGAGGAAGGGACTTGTTCCCTCGTATGTGCCGAGGCGTGTCTGGGCTTCGGAGAACCAGATAGTCTGGTCTCCTTTAGTTTGATGCCCTCGGCTATGCCCTGGGAGATGGCTCTCGTAATCACCTCTCTCATTTCTGCCGATCAGGCCGGACCTTTGTCCTCCTTAGAGCGGCATGGCGACGGCTCGCGCCGTCCTCTGGCCCCCCTTGAGCTGATCCCCTCTTCCGCTGGGAGAATACCTTGGAGTGGTGGCAGCTCCTCTCTAAGAGCTGGGAGAATCGGGGTAGCCCCAGGATGCATCGGGGGAAGAGTCCCTCGAGATTTCCCCAACTGACAGGGGTGATCTGTCCTTTTGAGGAGAAGTAGGGTCTTGCTCTCTCCTCTGAGCTGAGGGAGGGCCTGTCAAAGCCTCCTCGTGACCAGGGGACCTGTCCAACCTGTGGGCTTGTGTGGTCTTACTTTTACGGGGCCCCTCTTTATGATTATCCATACCCCCTGAGGACCCGGGAGGGGACCTTCTAGAGGTGACTTTTCCTCCTTTACCCCCTTTGGGGGGGGGGGGGGGCTCCAATCTGGCACGTTTGGAAGAGGGCCCTGTCTGCATCTCGAAACCTTCATCTGCTATGCTAGTCTGCTGTGGCAGGGACAGCTATGATGGCTTTGGAGAACTGGAGGCAACCCGCTTGGGCGAGCCAGCCGGCCAAGAAACGCCCGCAGGTGCTGCAATGGGTGAGGGACGCCTGCAGGCCAGATCCCTTCCTGGACCGCCTCGAAGGAGTGTGGGCAAGGAGGTCACGCGGGCCTTGCCGGCGCCCCGGACAAGGCCTCGCTGTCTGGCGGTAGTCTGCTGCAGCTGCTGCCGAGGCCTGAAGGCTGCAGGGCTTCCAAACGCTGCCGCTCCGCACGCCAAGTGAATCTTCGACAATTTTAAATGGCCGCCGCTGCGCGCGCAGCTTTACTACCAAAGCAGCCGGCCCTGCAGCAAAAAGCGTGCGAACGGTTTTAAAATGGCCGCCGCTGTTGCCGGGCAGAATTGGAGAGCTGCTGTCACCGCCGGAGCGCTCGTGCGTTCCCCATGGCTTCTGAAGTAGAAGCTGGGGCGCGATCGGGCCAGGAAGCCCACCGCCACCCCTTCGCTGGCTGGCTGCCGCTGGACAAGCCTCTCATCCCCCCGAACTCTGCTTACTATCAGCAGTAGACAGTAGCGCCGGCAGACCTTTCAGGCAGCTGTTGCTAGTCTACTTCGATATATTAATGATAGATTTGTTTTAGTGTTCAATTTTCCTTGTGCTTGACTTGGGGAGTCCAATTTAGCTACTCTAGAACTGAGGAGCTCCCCTGCTACAGTCCTAACGGGCGGACTGAGTTTTTAAAACTGGATTGCACGAGGCAAAGGGAGGCGTGGTCAAGAAAAACTCACTCAGTCCTAGGGCAGTTAGACTGTGTTAACCCATGCTTGGACTCTCCAAGCAGCGCACAGGAGAAATTTCCTGACAGTTAGAACAATTAATCAGTGGAACAACTTGCCTCCAGAAGTTGTGAATGCCCCAACACTGGAAGTCTTTAAGAAGAGATTGGACAATCTTTTGCATGAAATGGCTTAGGGTACCAATAAAGAAGAATATGTATATCTTAGGGATCCTTGGTGCTCTCTTAAGCTTTCTTTCTTTCTTAAAGATGTTTCATTACCCCTAACTAGGTAACATCATCATGCTAGGTAATGAAACATTTGTAAGAAAGAAGGAAAGCTTAAGAGAGCACCAAGGATCCCTAAGCTATACATATTCTTCTTTATTGGTACCCTAAGCCATTTCATGCAAAAGATTGTCCAGAAGTCTGCAAGGAAACAAGCAACCTTAGAGAGCACCAAGGACCCCTTATGGTAGAGGGTACAGATTAAGAGTTGGAAGGGACCTTGTAGGTCATCTAATCCAACCCCCCCGCACAAGCGGGAAACCCTACACCATTTCTGACAGATGGAAGTCCAGTCTCTTCTTGAAAGCTTCCAGTCTCCTTTTGAAAGCTTCCAGTCTCCTGCTTGAGCGGGAGGGGTGGGGATTGGACTAGAAGACCTCCAAAGTCCTCTTCCAATTCTGTTATTCTGCTAGGGCGAAAGGTTTAATCCAATAGGCGTAACAGCCTCCTTCCAATTAGTTCATCTTGCATGAATTCAGATCCATCTGGCCAGACGCACTCCCAATTTCTGTCTGGAATTCAGGAATGCAAGGTCTCCCCCCCCCCCACCTCGTTTCCCCAACCGCTTGGCTTCCCTGGATAAAGACCCCGGCCAAATCTTCTCCACAGCTCACCCCGGCAGCCAAGGGCCGGAGACAGCTGGAATCGAACAGCGTCACAGGCGAGGGTATCCCCTCTAAACCGCCGTCCCAGCCTCCTTAAGCAACAGCTGGAAATCTTCAAACTTCCCTTCTCCTGTCTTGAAAATCCTACGCAAGTCCACGCAATCTTCGGGAACTCCAAGGAGCGGGGGACAGACAGATGACGGCAAGGCTCATCCAAGAAGAATGCAAAATAGATATTGGGAGGGGGGGGCGCTTCTGAAAAAATTTCTCCCCAAAGAAAAGAAGCTGGCAGACTCACCTGGTTTGACTTCTGAAGGTGAAGAGGGGGAGAAAAGTCCGACTGTCGGAAGAGACGGTGCAGCAAGACTACCCTGCCTGCCTCCAATTAGAAAGCTCAAATGCCAGAGAGAGAGAAAAAGAAGAGAAGAGAGAAAGAGAGAGACCAACTCCAGGGGGAATCGTAATATCATTATTTAAACTGGCAGCTCTGCAAGGCATTGGACTTCTCCAGCCTGGGTGGCAGGAAGCCAAGCCCTAAAGCAAGCAACAAGCAGTGTGTGTAGTGGAAGGAGGGGAGAGGGAGGGGTGGCAGCAGCAGCTGGAAAGCAGGGAAACTGGCCGGTGCGTTTTCCACTGAATTGAGATTGTTGGACGGAGAGGAGCTTTGAGATCACAATCAACCAGAAGAGAAGAAAGGACGCTGATAGGAACTACAGAACAGTCACTAGCTACATGCTACAGAGATATCCATGTTGGTTTGCCTAGATCAGGGGTGTCCAAACTTGGCAACTTTAAGACTTGTGGACTTCAACTCCCAGAATCCCCCAGCCAGCAGAGCTGGCTGGGGAATTCTGGGAGTTGAAGTCCACAAGTCTTAAAGTTGCCAAGTTTGGACACCCCTGGCCTAGATCCATGATGGCAAATCTATGGCACACGTGCCAGAGGTGGCATGCGTGCCGCCAGCTGGGCTTCATGGGCACCGGAGTGCTGGAAAACGGCCAAAAAACCAGCCAAAAGAACCAGTCCATTTTTCAGGCTGTTTTCCAGGCCGTTTCCAGGCCCTTTTTGGGCCGTTTTCAGCTGGTTTTGGCCTGAAAAACAGCCAAACATATAGCCTAAAATGCCCCCGAAAATGGTCCAAAAAGGGCCTGAAAATGACCCCCCCAAAAGGCAAAAAAACAAGCATGTTCATGCTGGCCAGCTGGTCTTCGGATTTCCAGCACTCCAGCACACCGCACGCATGTTCCAGTTTGGGCATTCGGTGCTGAAAACGTTCGCCATCACTGGCCTAGATTGAGAGGTTTGGGGTCCTTGGTGCCTTCTAACCTTGGTGGAATTCTTGCAAACCTTTCATGACCCGACTAGGGAACATCATCAGTGTTGGGTGTTGGAACATCTGCAAGAAAACTGATCACAATCAACCAGGAGGACTCTGATAGGAACCACAACACCGTCACTAGCTAGTTGCTAGAGAGAGATCCATGTTGGTTTGTCTAGACTGAGAGGTGTAGGGTTCTTAGTGCCCTCTAAGCTTAATGGTGTTCCCTCCTTGTTCCAAGTTCTTGTTTTTCAAGCAAGCTCCCTCAGGCCAACGCAACAAATGAAATTCAATGCAGAGAAAAGCAAAGTCTTAGGCAAGGAAAACAAAACAAAACTACAAATATAGACTGAGTGAAACCTGGCTTAATAGCAGTGACTGTGAGAGACATCTTGGAGTCTTAATGGACAACCAATTAAATATGAGCCAGCAGTGTGCGGCTGTGGCCAAAAAAGCCAATGCGATCCTAAGCTGCATTAACAGAGGGATACAATCAAGGTCAAGTGAGTTACTAATACCACTCTATAAAGCCTTAGTAAGACCACACCTAGAGTACTGCATCCAGTTTTGGTCACCACACTATAAAAAAGATGTTGAGACTCTTGAAAGAGTGCAGAGAAGAGCAACCAGGATGACTAGAGACTAAAACATATGAAGAACGGTTGCAGGAACTGGGCATGGCTAGTCTAGTGAAGAGAAGGACCAGGGGAGACAGGATAGCAGTCTTCCAATATTTGAGGGGCTGCCACAGAGAGGAGGGGGTCAAACTATTCTCCAAAGCCCCTGAAGGCCAGACAAGGAACAATGGATGGAAACTGACCAAGGAGAGATTCAACTTGGAAATAAGGAGGAACTTTCTGACCGTGAGAACAATCAACCCATGGAACGGAAGTTGCCTTCAGAAGTTGTGGGAGCTTCATCCCTGGAAGCTTTGAAGAAGAGATTGGCACTGTTCACCTGTCAGAAATGGTGCAAGATCTCCTGCTCGAGCAGGGGGTCGGACTAGATGACCTACAAGGTCCCCTCCAACCCTGTTCATCTGTTCAAATCTTGGCCACCTCAATTACCAGCTTCAACATTGGCCAACCTGCACGTGCCCATCTCCCTCTGCAGTTGCGTCACAAACCTTCCTGATTTTGAAGGCAAGGTCAGTGTGACCTGCCTCAAAGGTCGCAGTGGCACCAAAGAATAAAACATGAACGACTGCCTATCTAAGCACGGTGCTTTTTCCTAAATTACTAACTTGTTAGGAGGTCACAAAAAGGGATCACACGATCCTGGAATATTGCAGCTGTCATAACTACATGCCAGTTGTCCGAATTTTGATCACATGACCCCAGGGATGCTACGGCAGTGACTTTTTCAGTGCTGCTGTAACTTTGGTCACTAAGCGTGACCTTCAAGCATGATTTTTTTTCAGTGCTGTTATAAGTTTGGTCGCTAAAATGAATGGTCGTAAGTCAAGGAGTACCGGGGTGTGTTAACTAAATCAACTTATAACAGTTTGCCGACTGATCATTCAAAGTTACAACGGCACTGAAAAAAGTGACCCACGTCCAGGTTTCACACTTATGACCGTTGCAGCATCTCCACGGTCACCTGATTTACATTCGGATGCTCGACGACTGACTCGCCTTTATGACGGTTGCAGTTTCCCGCTGTCAGGAGATCGCCTTTTGCGATGCCCGGAAAAGCAAAGTCAAGGGGAAACCCGGATTCAGTTAACTGGTTTGTAACCTCCGCAGCGATTCCCTTAACACAGGGGTCTCAAAACTGGGCAACTTTAAGACTTGTGGACTTCAACTCCCAGAATTCCCCAGCCAGGGGAATTCTGGGAGTTGAAGTCCACAAGTCTTAAAATTGCCCAGTTTGGACACCCCTGCCTTAAGAAATGCGGCAAGGAAAATTGTAAAATGAGGCAAAACTCACTTAATGAAAAACAGGGCAAAGCTCACTTAAGCAATGTCTCCCTTAGCGACTTACTCCCAAGTCGACCCCTGTTCTTTAGCTGTTCCTTTCGTCTGGCAACTCTGCGCATGCGCACACTGGGAACAGGCTCCAGCTGTTCCTCTGCCTCACTGATGTCTGACTCCGAAGGCAGCTGATAACTGTCAGACGGCCCTGGCCCCCACTCTGCCTCCGACACAGAGCCCTCATCAGAGCCTTCCCCAGACTCCAGGACTGGCCCATGTTCCTCCCCAACCTCCTCACTGTCCGAATATCTACCAGCTCTGCTGGCAGACCACAACTCTACCTGTACTTGGCTTCCAGATTAGAAAACTGCAAGGAGGAAGTTGATGAAGCAAAAAATAATTCTCTGTGTTGCAAAAGACATTTCTGATTACTCAGAGGCACGAGGGTTTCTTAATTGCTGGGTATCTCCAACCTTAATCATACTACAGGTTCACAGTCTCCAGCTTCAAACCTCAAAACCAACACAACAATTCAGCATTGCGTGCCTGAATACGTTAAAATAGTCCTTCCTCTTGTCTGCTGACAATTCCCAAAGCTTCAACAGGTCCAGAGAAGTTAATTACTTCTGCGTGACGCAACTCGGTATCAAAGTGGGATCTTTGTTCTCGGTCTGAAGAAGCAAAGCTAGCAGGGAACGTAAAATTTTTATTTTATTTACTAGCTGATAGCCTGGCACTGCCCAGGTTTTTATTTATCCCAATCCTCCTTCCATGAATGTCGCCGCAATTTCTAATGTTGGATTTCCCCCCTGTGAAGCTGCTCCCATGGCAACTCCACTGCGCTGCACAGTAGAAGCCATTTTAAGGCAGTACGGTAGAAGCCGTTTTAAGGCACAACAGGCTCTTAACAGAACACCAACACCCCCAAGGGGTGTTACGAGTGTCTTACCTCCACAGTAAAGGCAGAGAATGTTCCTACTGATCCTTCAAGTTCCCGTTTCCCCCCCAAAACAACAACTCTCTGAGCTGGATTGGGCTGAGAATGAGGGATGGGCCCAAAGTCACCCACCTTATACCTAGTGTTGATTTGGCTAGAGTCCCCAACTGCTTTCATGCTTTAAGGCTGGACTAGAACTAGGGGACTTCAACTCCCAGAATTCCTCAGCCGGCATTGGCTCTCAAAACTTGGGCACTTTTAAAACCTAGGGACTTCAAGTCCCAGAATTCCTCAGTCAGCCATGCTGGCTGCGGAATTCTGGGAATTGAAGTCCCCAAGTCTTAAAGTAGCCAAGTTTGGGGAACCCTGTCCTAGAAGGAACGAGTCTTGCAAATATGTATCATCATCAGCCTCTTTTATTGACGCCATAATCCATTGCGGGGCGGAATCTGGGCAACTGAGTGGAGCTGAGTGTTTACTGCCCTTCCTGTTGCCAATGTGGACTTTTTTTCCAGCAGATTCTCAGTGTGCTCTGAGAGAGAAATATCTGCCTCTACCTAGGGTCGAACTCACAGCCTCCTGGCAAATATGTATGCCCCACCCAATTTCATCTATTGTTGTTTTTTTTTCTTCTTTTTTGAAACTCCATGCATTTAAAAATAAGTCTGAAAAAAAAACCTTGCTTGTTAAGAGAACAACTAGGTGTTTTCATGGACTGTCACGTTTCTTTCTTTGCAACACAAAGGAAGAAAGGAGCATCGTGGCATTTTACTGAAGGAATGATTTATCCTTGCGTAAGCTTGGATGGATTAACAGCCCACTCCTGTCAACAAAAAAATCTCTTCAAAAATATATACAGGCCGTCCTCAACTTACAGTTATGCATTTAATGACCACTCAAAGTTTCAACAGCACAAAACAAAGTAATTTAGGACCATTTCTCACACTTACAACCGTTGCAGCGTCCCGCCATGGGATTTACGTTCAGATCAGTGGTGGGTTCTGGATCCCGTTGCAATCGGTACAGTTGCAACGAGGCCCGGCGTCCTCCACATGAATGCTTGCAGCGCACGCATGCGTCGTACCTTTAAGCGACGCCTCCATAAGCGTCCGTGATGCCCCAGCTGCTCGGCGGAATGTCGCGCAGGTGCTGTATGCGCCATGCGCGTGCGTGGAAGTGCCGAAGGCTTTAAAGGACAGGTAAGGAGCTTGGGCAGACGGGCGGACCCTCCGGAGCACCGCACTGGAAAGGTACCCGGTGCTCCGGGCAGGCTCCGGTACGCCCGTACCGGTGCGTACCGTCTGCAACCCACCACTGGTTCAGATGCTTGACAACTGATTCACATTTATGACAGCTGCAGTGCCCCCGGGGCAAAAATGGGGCAAAAGTCGCTTAACAAAATGTTTCACTTAGCAACAGAAATTTTGGGCTCAATTGTGGTCGTATGTCGAGGACTGCTTGTACTTCAAAGATGTTTCAGTGAAACAAATCTCCTATTTCTTTTTCCACATCGATAGTGCTCCAGTTTAAATCAGGGTTGTCCAATTCTGGCAGCTTGAAGATAGCTGGACTTCAACTCCCAGAATGCCTCAGGCACCCATTCTTGTTGGGGAATTCTGGGAGAAGAAGTACCCAAGTCTCAAAAGTTGCCAAGGTTGGACACCCCTGGTTTAAATGGCGGCTCCAAAGAGTTGAAATGCTGAAACTCAAACTAAGATGATGGCATCCGTCCCTTTCAAGTCCTGCAAATAGATGGGGAAGCAATGGAGGAAGTGACAGATTTTATTTTCCTGGGCTCCAAGATCACCGCAGATGGGGGCACTTGCAGCCAAGAAATTAAAAGAGGCTTGCTCCTGGGGAGGAAAGCTAGACAGCATCCTAAAAAGCAGAGACATCCCCCTGCCAACAAAAGTGTGTCTAGTCAAGGATCTGATTTTCCCAGTTGCAATGGATGGCTGTGAAAGTTGGATCATAAGGAAGGCTGAGCGCCAAAGAATGGAGGCCTTTGAACTCTGGTGCTGGAGAAGAAGACTCCTGCATTGGGTCCCTTGGACTGCAAGGCGATCCAACCGGTCAGTCCTAGAGAAAATCAACCCTGACCGCTCTTTAGAAGGCCAGATCCTGAAGAGGAAACTCAAAGATTTTGGCCACCTAATGAGGAGGAAGAAGGAGTCACTGGAGAAGAGCCTCATGCTGGGAAAGATGGAGGGCAAAAGAAGAAGGGGACGACAGAGGAGGAGGTGGCTGGATGGAGTCACTGAAGCAGTCGGCGTGAGCTTAAATGGACTCCAAGGGATGGTAGAGGACAGGAAGGCCTGGAGGAACATGGTCCATGGGGTCATAATGAGTCGGACACGACTTCGCAACTAACAACAACCACCCAAGAATTTTGTGACAATTCCACCTGAAACCTGCCAGATAGCTAAATGCAAGCTGTTTACGTACGTTGATAGATATTAAATCCCTTAAAAAAAATTTTTTTGCAAGTTGCCTTTGTGGCAACTCAGGGATGGAGAGGAGAACCAACCTCATTGCCCTCTCACACACACCACGGAGGTTTTACACAACCCTCCTCAACCTGATGCCCTACAGATTAAGTTAGGAGCACGCTGTTTCTGTGGCAGCCTGCCAACACATCAAGTGCGTGCCAGGTTAGAGAAGAACGGCGAAAACTGGAAACATGAGAGAAAGCAAGTAACCCTTGGGGGACTCAGTTGCTTCAGGGGGCGCACTGATTGGTTGCCAGCTGGCTTTTAGGTGCCACTCTAGAGGTAGTCCTCGACTTACGACAAGTGAGCCCGAAATTTCCGTTGCTCAGGGAGACATCGGTTAAGTGAATTTTGCTCCATTTTAACTTTCTTGCCGCTGTTAAGTGAATCAGAGAATAGAATACAATAACAGAGTTGGAAAGGAACCTGTAGGTCATCTAGTCCAACTCCCTGCTCCAGCAGGAGACCCTACACCGTTTCTGGCAGATGCTTTGATTTCTGACACATGGTTATCAGTCTTCCAATATTTGAGGAGCTGCCACGAAGAAAAAAAGGGTCAACCTATTCTCCAAAGCACCAGAAGGCAGGGCAAGAAGCGATGGAGGGAAACTAATCAAGGAGAGGAGCAACCTGGAACTAAGGAGAAACTTCCTGACAGTGAGAACAATTCATCAGTGGAACAGCTTGCCTTCAGAAGCCGAGGGTGCTCCTTCACTGGAGGCTTTTAAGAAGAGATTGGACAACCATTTGTCTGGAATGGTGTAGGATCTCCTGCTGGAGCAGGGGGTTGGACTAGAAGACCTCCAAAGTCCTTTCCGAGTCTTGTTATTATGTATTGTCCTGGGTAAACCGTGAGTGAACGGACGTCTGAAAGGCAAATTGTTCCGGTAAATTCTGTCCATTACAACATCCTTACCTACGTCATACTTATAATTCCAGAGATAGGCTCCGAAGAGAAAGACTGGGATGGTAGCCAACAGGCCCAGTGTACTATTGTCAACAGGCTACTAATCCCACAAGCTTACACAAAGCCAGAAAATGCCTTGACATAATTGGGGCAGGTTCAAGCCAACAGTTTTCATCCAGGAGCACACAGGCCTTTATCCAACGGACCGGAAAGAGAAATGCCAATGTCAAAGGAGAGCAGATGATTCCCAACTTTGGAAAAGTTACTGTACTGATTGTACTTAGATGTTTCCAGGTTGGGTATTGATATTTGTAAGGGGGATAATTTTTCTTCCCTGCAGACATTTCATTACTCAACTAGGTAACCTCATCAATGCTAGAAGGGCAAAGGGATTGTGGGGTGGAGGAGGAGGCATGTGGGGCCTTTGATGTTCTTCAGAGATTGGTTGTTTTCCTGCAGACATTTCACTACCCAACTAGGTAACATCATCAATGTTAGAAGGCCATGAGGCTTGCAGGGCGGAGGAGGAGGAAGACTGTGGAGTTCTTGGTGCTCGGTGGTTTTATTGCAGACATTTTGTGACCCAACTAGAGAACATCATCAGGGCTAGAAAGGAGTGGGGTTTGCTCTCCTTAAACACTAGTGGCTCACCCTATCAGTGTGAGTGGGCATGTCCTCCTTGATTAGGCTGTGAGCGTGTTTGTGTGAGTTAGTAATTCCTCAACTGGGGTATTATTTACTTCTTCATTGCTGGTCAAATATTAAACTCTGCTTATCTGGATGTTGAGTGCTGGAGAAGTCTTTTCGTTCCCCTCTTTGACTGTCTCTTGTAAATGGTATGTAAACATTGTTCATCTCTATGTGCCAGTTGATGGCTGATTTGTCTGAGTACCCGGCTTTTGTTACCTTGTTGAGTCACGAAACATCTAAAAGAAAACCACCCAGCTCAGAGAACACTAAGAACCCCTTACTTCAATCCTGAGCTGCCAATATTCTCACCTAACGTTTGGATGTGTCAGAAAATCTTGGGAAAATAATAATCCCCATAGTTTGCATCCGAAGCAGCCGGGCTGGCGTTAAGCAGTTCAGTGCGGAAAGCTCTCCTTCGTTCTACTGGTGGCCTCCCACCAATAGGGAAGCTAAAATGAATTCTGGATGTTAAGCTCATCCGTGGGATTAATCTGAAAATTAAAATAAGGAAGCTCCGCTCTGCTGGGTTTTTTAAGAGAACGGAGACAATAAAACAGGTGTCTTCCAGATGGGTTAGCGGGGCCAAAGGGTTGCAACCACAATGTATCTGGAAGATATCATGGCAGCTGCAAGGACATCTGTAGCCCCACAGCTGTAAACCATTTTTATCTCACACAGACGTTGCAGTCACCCAAAATCGGCAAGGAGATGAGTCAAAATAAAAATGCATTAAGATCTGGTGGCTCAGTGGCTAAGACGCTGAGCTTGTTGATCAGAAAAGTCAGCAGTTTAGCGGTTCAAATCCCTAGCGCCACGTAACGGAGTGAGCTCCCGTTACTTCTCCCAGCTTCTGCCAACCTAGCAGTTCGAAAGCATGTAAAAAATGCAATTAGAAAAATAGGGACCACTTTGGTGAGAAGGTAACAGCGTTCCGTGCGCCTTCGGTGTTGAGTCGTGCCGGCCACGTGACCACGGAGACGTCTTCGGACGTACGACCACAAATTCCTTTTGCTAAATGAAACAACTGTTCAGTGAGCTTTGCCCCATTTTTTACGGCTTTTCTTCCCACCGTCCTTAAGTGAATCCCCGCAGTTCTTAAGTTAGCAACACGGCTATTGAGTGAAGCTGGCTTCCCCTTTGGTTGCAAAAAAGGGATTGTTTCGCCCCCGGGACACTGAGACCGTCGTAAGTACGAAACCGTTGCCAAGTGTCCGAATCTGGATTATGTGACCCTGAGGATGCGGAAACCATCCTGTGTGAAAAACGGTCCTAGGACCCTTTTTTTAGTACTGTTGTTAACTGCAAATGGTCACTAAATGAACTGTTGTAAATCAAGGACTTACCTGTATGACAATCCAAAACCAGTACAGAAGAAGAAAAATATTCCAGAATCAATAAGCAGCAAAACGGGTGAAAGGAACGATGAAATTAAAGGAAGCGGCAGAACTGGATTTAATCTTGGGATTTTATATTAACCACGGAGTGGTACGGTGGCCTAGAGGTGGAGCTTTTGCCTCACAATCAGGAGGATGCGAGTTCAATCCTAGGTACAGGCAGGTATTTGTCTCTCGGGGCACATTGAGAATATATCTGCCGGAAAAAAACTCCGCACTGGCGACAAGAAAGGCATCCGGCCAGTGTTTACTCAGCTCCATTCAGTTGCCCAGACGCCACCCTACAAGGCATTATGGGGTCATTAAAAGAAGATGATGATCTTATATTAACGGCGATACCCTCTCTTTCCTAGTAAGCCTCTTAAAGCAATTTTCAACATCTTGGAGGTTAGCATCTAGATTTGGGTCAGTTAAGAGTGATCTGAGGTGACTCTTGATCTTCCTGAGAAGTTACTTAACGGGACAGGTAGGTTTTCATTTTGCAATGATTCATTTAATGGCCTTCGCAGTTACAACGGTGCAGAAAAAAGTAACGATTTATGACGATTCTGCACGCTTTTGACCGTTAAAGCATCCCCGTAGTCGCGTGAATTACATCCGGATGCTTGAGAACTGACTCATATTTATGACGGTTGCAGAGTCCCAGGGTCACACGATCCTCCGTTGCGACCTCCTGATGAGCAAAGTCCACGGGGAAGCCAGCTTCACTTAACAACCGGGTTACTAAGGCAACAGCTGCGCCGATGCAGTTAACAACCGTAAAAATGGGGCCCTTAACAATTCTCTCGCTTAGCAACAGGAATTCTGTGCTCCATTGCAGTCAGAAGTCGAGGACTATCTGTGTTATCGGTGTTTTCGTACAGAGGTTCGCAACATCTGGATCACTGATTTGACGGAAGCCAACGAAAATAAAAGTTTTGAGTATGAGAAAATTGCAAACCTACAACTGCGGCATGTAAAGAGGACTTAGAAGGCGTGAATGGAGCGAGAGAGTTCGTGTGGGAGTCACGGGGAAAACCCGGGTACTTTTTACACTCCAGGACAAGGCCACGCCCAGCACGGGCATGAGAAGGAAGGCGGCACCTGCAGCTGGCACCAGCTACAAGGCGGAGGCTAAACCAGACCTTGCACAATTTCGACCTCACAGATCGAGCAAAGATCTCCAGCCCTTGGCAAACCGGGTCACCTCAGTTCACTCCACAGCTCTCCGTGTGATCCTCCAGTCTTTACTCCAGGTGTGCAATGATCTGATTCCAAGGGGTGTCCTTCCGTCCTCCTTTTTTTCCGTCCTTCTTTTCTTTATCTCTGCCTCTTTCCCTTCCTTCCCTTTCCTTCCCTCTTCCTTCCTGAAAGCCTGCTTCCCTCCGTCCCCTCTCTTCCTTCCCTCCCTGTTCCTTAACTTTATCTTCCTTTCCTTTACCTACCTACCTACCTATTATCTATCTATCATATATCTATCTATCTATCATCTGTCTATCATCTGTCTGTCTGTCTGTCTGTCTGTCTGTCTAGCTAGCTATCATCTATCTACCTACCTACCTACCATGTTTTCCCCAAAACAAGACAGGTTCTTGTTTTCTTTTGACCCCTGAAATAAGTGTTTGGCATTATTTTTGGGGAGGTCTTATTATTTTTGAGGTGCAGGAGGCAGTGAGCGCGGTCACCTCATGGCTGCTGCTGTGTTGCAATATTTTCAGGGAGGGCTTATTTTCAGGGAAACAGGGTATATCTATCTATCTATCTATCTATCTATCTATCTATCTATCTATCTATCTATCATCTATCTATCTATCTATCTATCTATCTATCTATCTATCATCTATCTATCTATCTATCATCTATCTATCATCTATCTATCTATCATCTATCTATCTATCTAATCTATCTAATCTATCTATCTATCTATCTATCTATCTATCTATCTATCTATCTATCTATCTATCATCTATCTATCTATCTATCTATCTATCTATCTATCTATCTATCTACCTACCTATCTATCTATCATCTATCTATCTGCCTGCCTGCCTGACACCAAACCTACTGAAGCCTCAAGTAGCTGTGTCCTTGTGTCATTAGCCTAAGACAGTGACCTCCAATGTTTTGGGTGTTGGGGACTGATACCATGGAGAGTTATTTTTACATGGACTGGGAAGGATTGTGGTTTTGCACTTGCGTGGACCATTACTAGCCAGGCCACTGACCGGTGACAGGCTGCGGTCTAGGAGTCAGGGACCACTGACCTAAGAAAAATGTGGAGTCTGCTCAGCAGAGATGAAACCTTGATATTCTCCAAAAGCTGGGACAACAAGAGCTTTAACGAAGAACATTGAGCAACATTTGAAGCTGTCCTACAGGATCTCGGTTGGAATCTAAAGGCGACGCACGGACAGACTTTAATAAAAACAACAAGAAGAACGTGTCTTCATTACACACCTTCACAAAGGTGTGGTACAGATCAACAGAAAAACATAACCATTGCAAAATTCTGCTTCGCCAAATTAGTTCCTGGCTCAATTGGCCCCCGAGTAAAAACCAATATTCAGAATCAAAACAAATCAAAGACAACCATAGGTGTATTTAAAGGAACGCCTTAGAAGGGTTTAGAGTTTGCAAACAGCCATAATTATTATAAATACAAATAGTAGCTTGAGAGCTATCTAGCTCCATGAAAGCAAAATAACGTAATTAAAGCCTAGAGTAACTCATTAGCAAAATACAGGTAGTCCTCGGCGTAGGACCAAAACGGAGCCCCAAATCTCTTTCGTTAAGCAAGACAATTAAGTGAGTCACACCCCACTGTATGACCTTTCTCGCCACCTTTGTAAAGCGAATCGCTGCATTTGTTAAAGTTAGTCCCACGGTTGTTAAGTGAATCTGGCTTCCGCATGGACGTTGCAAAAGGGGATCACGTGACCCATGGACAATGCAACCGTCATAAATGTGAGTCAGTTGCCAGGGGTCTTGAATTTTGATCACATGAGCATGGGAATGTTGCAATGGTCGCAAGTCACTTTTTTCAATGCTGTTGTAACTTTGAACGAGCACTAAACAAACTGTTGTAAGTCGAGGACTACCTGTAATAGGTAAAAGACTAGAACAAATACAATCCAGATGAGAAAGCTTCACTTCACCAGATTCACTTAACGGCCAGGTTCCTAACTTAACAAGTGCAGTGATTCACTTAACAACGGTGGCAAAAATGGGGCAGAATTCACTGAACAAGGGTCTTGCTTAGCAACACGAAGTTTGGGCTCCCTTGAGGTCCTAGGTCCGTGATGGCGAACCTGTGGCACACGTGCCACAAGGAGCTATATCTGAGGACACGTGAGGCGTTGCCCTATGTCCCCTCCAGCATGCATGCCCACACTGGCCAGCTGATTTTCAGCCTTCCGGAAGGCGTGAGGAGGCCGTTTTCGCCCTCCCCAGGCTTCAGGAAAGCCAGAACTACCAGAAGTTTGGAAATGAACTTCCGGTAGGCCCATTGGACCGTTTTTTGCCCTCCTCCTGAAGCCTGTGAATGGGGAAAAATGGAACTACCAGAAGTTTGGAAAATACTTACATGGCAGCTTTCCAAGATAGATGAGGTCTGTAGTCATAAATATTCCTTTGAAAGGCCAGGCCTTGGCTGAATGTGAATGAGAGGAATTCACATTCGGTTAATAAAAGGGGTTTTGTCGGGACCAGGACTCTGCCTCGTGCTTTTGGGGGAAGCCTAGGCGAGGACACTTCCAGGCCTTTTCCAAACCTTCACTAGGAGGAACAGATCTCCCCTATTCCATCGTGGGTCACATGGAAGCATTTAAAGCTGAAGGTCCATGAGGGACTCATTTTGCTAACCAGAAGAATCTCAACGCAAGAGGTCCCCTTCCACTTTCAAGGGCTTCTGATGTGGTTGGAAGAGATGGCTTTGAAATGCAGATGGGTATAAGACCAGGGTGGTCCTTTCTTTATGGATCCACCGCTCCCCCAACATGAAAAAGTGGCCCTCAACCCCACATCCCTCGGGCTTCCCTGATGCACTGGAGCAACTCCCTCCTCTTCCTCCAAGGAACCCGGTTTAAGTTCTCAAACCCATCCATTCGTGGTTAAGGAGGTAGATGGGCATGTTCTCCAAAGCTTGTGATTTCAGGAGGTACCCCAAGAGTACTATGCTTTTTGGTCTTTTAAATGTAAGCAAATCTGGGTTTTCTCCTTTTATCCCCTCCGTAGGGAGCAGTGGTGTATTTGTCTATCTTCCAACTAAATCTTCAGATTCTGGGTGGAACTATCACAGGTGGCGTAGAGTTTCCTGCTTAGGCAGGGAGTTGGACTAGAAGACCTCCAAGGTCCCTTCCAACTCTGTTATTCTGTTAAATATTGTGGGGTGCTTTCTGTGCTTGGTTGTTTTCTCACAAACATTTCGTGACCCAACTAGAGAACATCATCAGTTGCTGGGTGATGGAACATCTAAAAGAAAACCCCCAAGCTCAGAGAGCATCATGGACCCCAAAATCCTCCTCCTCTCTCTCTGCAAACCACACTCCCTTCTAGCACTGATGATGTTACCAAGTTGGGTAATGAAACATCTGCAAGAAAAAGCCAGATTCTATTAACAACCATGTCACTAACTTAACAACTCACCGCAGGAGACACATAAAGTCCTCGTTTAATGGCAGCAACCTGGATAGTGTCCAGACCTAGGCTTTCCCAAAAAGCACGAGGCAGAGTCCTGGTCCCGACAAAACCCCTTTTATTAAACAAATGCGAATTCCTCTCATTCACATTCAGGGAAGGCCTGGCAAACAGTCTTTCAAAGGAATATTTATGAACACAGACCTTATCTATCTTGGGAAGCTGCCATGTAAATATTTCCCAAATGAGGTGCTGTGCAAGGAAAGACTGGGCATAGAGTCCCTGAGATTCAGGGGCAGATCTTGACACTCCTGAAACTAATCTAACAACCAAATGAATGAATTGTTTCCTGCAAAAGCCCCCTCCCCTTTCACTCCTCTTATTTCCTATGGGAGGGGCCAATCACCTTCCACCTGTGGCTTTCCTCCCAAGTCGATCCTGATTTCTGAGTTGTTATTTTCTTCTGGCAATTCTGTGCATGCGCACACTGGGAACAGGCTTCAGCTGTTCCTCTGTCTCACTGCTCTCTAGCTCCGAAGGCACCTGATCACCGCCAGACGGTCTCAGCCCGTCTCTGCCTCCGAAGCAGAGCCTTCGTCCGAGCCTTCCCCAGCCTCCAGGGCTGTCCCATGTTCCTCCCCAACCTCCTCACTGCCCGCCTGTTGCCAGCTCTGCTGGTGGGCCACAACAGATAGCTGGAACTGTCCTATCTAAGCCATGCAATCATGTGAGATTTTGTTTAATGACCGCTTCGCTTAGTGATGGAAATTCCCGTCCCAAATAGGGTCATAACCCAAGGATGACCTGTACATCCACTTTTGAAAATATTTTGTTTTTGTTCCCCCAGGAATTCATCCTTCTTGGAATTGTACTTTTTAAAGCCAAGCGTTAAGTTTTAATTTCCGGAATAAACGCAAAAGGAAAAAAAAAAAATCCCCCCGAACTATTCCCATTCATAAAACCATTACTCAGCGCCCTTCGTTATGATGCTTTAATTGCAGCATTTCAATAACGGATTTCGAGGTTTTACCAAAACATTCGTCATCAGCCCTGGCGGGTTGATTAAAGTTGCAATTCTCACAAAATTAAAATGCTTTAAAAAAAACGATTTAACCAAATGGTTTAATCGCTTCGAATACCACTTTTCTTGTGTCATTCAGCCAGTTTAGTGTCGTTGGGGAATAATCCAGCGGCCTACATTAGTAGCTTGAATTTAGGCCAACTGGTAAATCAAATAAAGACGATAAGACGTAAATTCAACAAGGAAGAATAAATCAAATATTTCTCCCAAAACCAACTTTTCCCACCTAAAGAGCTACAGAGATTCTAGTATGGCGAGAAACAAATTGTAATTTTCCACATAAAGGAGAGGACAAGAATTATTCCATCTTCTTTTCCTAGGTACAAATTACTGAGAGTGATTTACAGATAGTCCTCGACTTATGACAAAAATTAAGTCCCAAATTTCTGTTGCTAAGTGAGACAGTTGTGATGAATTTAGCCCCATTTTACAATCTTCTCTTGTTACGGTTATGAAGTGAATCACTCCAGTCGTTAAATTAATAACACGGTTCTTAAGTGAATCGGGCTTCCCCCTTGAATTTGCTTGTCGGAGAAACACAAAACGGGCGTCACATGACTCCAGGACATTGCAATCATCATAAATGTGAGTCAGTTGTCAATTATCTAAATATAAATCACGTGAACATGAGGATGTTGCATTGGTCGTATGTGTGAAAAACGGTCATGAATCACTTTTTTCGGTGGGGTTGTGACTTTTGAACGGTCACTCAATGAACTGTTGTTAAGTCGAGGGCTACCTGTACATTCCAAGCGGGAGCCGCTGCCTACAAGAAGCAAATCTTCCTGCTTCTCCTTGTGGTGTCCTTTCCTTTATCCCCAAAAACTGGCCAACGTTTCATCCATTCAGCCGAAGCTCTGTTACTTTCCATTCTGGTATTGCGGAAACTCCCAACAAGGGACACCAAAACCTGCTCTTCACACTGGCAAAATCATGAGCGACGGATGAATTTAGCGACGGACGGAAATTGAAAACATCTCCAGCAGAAGCCTGGGCTGGCGTCTCAAATAAAGCAGCCCTGGTCCCGACAAAACCCCCTTTTATTAATTGACTGCAAATTTTGCTCATTCACATCCAGCAAAGTCTTTCAAGAGAGGATTTACGGTCACAGACCTTCTCTGGCTTGGAGAGCTGCCAGGCTGATATCTGCAGAACTTGGCAAGGAGTCTCAGAGAGTCACGAAACAATGAAGCGAACTAATTGTGTCCTGCAAACTCCCCTCCCCTTTCGCTCCTCTTTTATTTCCTCTGGGAGGGGCCATTCATCATCCACCTGTGGCCTTACTCCCAAGTCAATCCCTGTTCTTTAGCTGTTCCCTTCGTCTGGCCACTCTGGGAACTGGATCCAGCTGTTCACTGATGTCTGACTCTGAAGGCAGCTGATAACTGTCAGATGGCCCTGGCCCCCTCTCTGCCTCCGACACAGGGCCTCATCAGAGTCTTCCCCAGACTCCAGGACTGGCCCAGGTTCCTCCCCAACCTTCTCACTGTCCAAATCTGCTGCCAGCTCTGCTGGCCGCTGGTGGGCCACAGCAAGCAACCCTGTTTGCAACAATCCACCCCATCATCCTTCAGCGCTGTGTGACTTACCAAAATTAGAACAGATTTCCAGAACAGTGCCTGATATAGCCCAACGCCGCGCCAAATAATTTCATCTCCGTTCTTGGATTTCCATCCTTGGCACTTCTTCCCAGGTAATGCACCAGCCACACCTGGAAAGGAAAAGAGACGGGTTGAAACCCTACAGTTGCCAAAAGGAACCTTAAAACGGCCCAGTCCTCCAACTTACAACCATTCGTTTAGTGACTGTTTGGAATTAACGATGGCCCTGAGAAAAAGTGACTTATGACCGTTTTTCCACTATAAATGGGAAGGCTCCGTTATGGTCGTATTTCAAGGATGGAAGACAAAACTTCTGGACCTAAAGACCAACCCCGATTGGATCCTGGAACATATATGACTATGCCAATGATGGCGAACGTCTTGGGCACCGAGTGGATGCACCTGTGAACATGTCGGAAACTGAAAGACCAGCTGGCTGGTGCATGCTTGCATGTTTTTTGGCCGTTTTTCAGGCCTGGAAAACGACTCCAAAACCAGCCTGAAAAAAGCTCGAAAAAGACCCCCAAACAGCCTGGAAAACGGCCGTTTCCAGGTCACGGAGACCAACTGGCCGGCGTGCATGAGAAGGTGATGGGGGCGAATGGAAGTTAAAAACTTTGGAACAGCTGTTGGAAGAAGGAATTACCTTAAATTGGTTACATTATATACAGCTTCAGAAGAGATGGGAAGAAGATCGCAGGGTCGGTTTTATGGATAAAGAAGTGGAACTGATTAAGCAGATAAAAGAGACTGGTCCAAAACAAGTTAAAAGAATATATAATGTACTGTTAGAAAGAGACTCAGAAAATGAATTGGTTAAGGATTGTATGATTAAATGGGCTCAGAATTTTGGTGAAGTGGTTATGTTGGAAACGTGGGAAAAAATATGGATTCAGAATGTTAAATTTACACAGTCACAGAATCTAAGGGAGAATTTTTATAAAATGTTTTACAGATGGTATTTAGATCCTAAAAAATTATCATGCATGTACCCAAATGTTCAACCAAAATGCTGGAGATGCGGGTGTCTAGATGCTACTTTTTTTCATGTATGGTGGACTTGTAACAAGGTGAAAGCTTTTTGGATAAAGATATGGTGGGTTATGCAGAATGTATTTAAGAAAAGAATACAATTCACTCCGCAAATGTTTTTATTGGGTATAGTTAAGGATTTTACCAAAGGGGAAACAAAATTGGCCTTGTATATGGTTACAGCAGCTAGGTTGTTGATTGCGCAACATTGGAAAAAAGATTTTTTACCGACAATTGATCAATGGATTCAGAAGGTGGCGGGGTTCGCCGAAATGGCAAAAATCTCAGCTTTCTTAAAAGCTCAGAAACAGGAGGAATATACACAGGAGTGGGCAAAATGGATTGATTATATACAGAATAAATATCAGACTAGGAGTTATTATCTAGTCTTTAGGTAAGAATGTTTAGACCGATAGATGATCAGAGTAAATAGTATATGGGATGTTTGGAATTGTTAGAGTGGTATACAGCGGAAGTCAGGGGGGTGGGTTTGTGTGGGAGGTGGGGGAGGGTTAGGGTGGAGGGTGGGGCAATATATATATATGAATAAATTAGAAGATGGGATTAATGAAATATTGTTAGGCTAGGAGAAATTTATATTAAGAGTTATAGATGTTAAATTAGCTTAGAAAATGATCAATGTGTTATTATTAATTTAAGAGAAATTTATATAGTGTTTGTTGGGAGGAGAGGGGTTATGAGTAATCTATTTTAAGATGGGGGGAGGGGAGGGGGTAAAGTGTTTGGTATAATATTTGAATGTGAATTTTTGCGGGGGGGTTGGGGGGGTATAGCATTTGTATGAGATTTATATTGTGTGGAGGGGGGGTGACAAGAAAAACATAAAAAAATAAAAAAAAATAAAACGAGAAGCAGCTGGCGATGGTGCGTCGTGCCCACAGAGAGGGCTCTGCAGGCCACCTACGGCACGCGAGCCACAGGTTCGCCGATGCAATGCATTTGTGGGAACCCTAATCCTAACCCCTTATCCCTAAAGAAGTATATATTTTGGGAAATATTAAAACATATTAAAAAGTTTAAAAAATATTATTTCCCAGCACGCTCTTAAAGACAGAAAGCAGACACCTTATCTCGTTCAGAGCACTGCCAGATAACTAGCTTCCAAACACAAAGCAAAGCAAAACTTGGCAGTGTCTCATAAACGGAATTTTCTGGACCAAAGGAACAAAATGTTTCCTGCAAAAGCCCACTCCTCATTTGCTACTCTTTTGTTTCCTCTGGGAGAGGCCAACCACCTCCAAGGTGTGGCTTTACTCTTAAGTCGACCCTGGTTTCTTAGTTGTTCTCGTCTTCTGTGCATGCATACATTGGGAACAGGCTCCAGCTGTTCTTCTGCCTCACGGCTAACTCCCTCTCTGCCTCCGACGCAGAGCCCTCGTCTGAGCCTTCCTAAACCCCCAAAACTTGCCCATGTTCCTCCCCAACCTCCTCACTGTCCGACTCCCACTGTCCGTCTGCTGGGCCACCACACCCAGGTGGATTTTCCTTCCAACACAATAATAATATTCAGACTAGGAACAGATCAGGTCGAGATGCTACTCTAAAACCTATCACTGGATTTTAAAAATAACCTTTCCAAGGAAGTATTGCTCACTACCTAATTTGTTTTTTTTTAGCCTTCCAACTGGAAAGTTTAACCAGATGCCAAACTCACCGAGAGTCCTCCTTCATGATTACTTCGTTGGTTGGGCAAAGTTACTTGGCAGCTCGACAACCTTTTGCACAAATCTGCTATTTAACGAAGCTCCTTTTAATTTAATCAACAGAGGAAGTCCACTAAAAATGGAAGATCTAATCTTTGCAGCCACCTGGGTCCTTTTTCTTGTTCCTGAAAGCCAAGATTTAACTCCGCTAATTTTTCTGGGACAAAATTGTGGTTTTGAGCCAACGGGTTAGGTTAGATCAATGAGAATACAGGTAGCCCTCAACATACAACCACAATTCAGCCCGACATTTCTGCCAGTAAGTGAGACATTTGTTAAGGGAGTTTTGCCCCATTTTGTGAGATTTCTTGCCCGTTGTTAAGTGAATCACTGCAGCTGTTCAAGTTAGCCACATGGTTGTTGAGTGTAACCGCCTTCCCCATTGCCAGGTAGCAAAAGGGCATTACATGTCCCCATCATAAATATGAGCCAGAATTTCAATCATGTAACCACGGGGATTTCTGCAATGGTCATAGTGTGAATATCAGCAGCAAGTCCCTTTTTTTCCAGAGCTGTTGTAACTTCCAACGGTCACTAAACGAACTGTTAAGTCAAGGACCAGCTGTATACAGTAAAGTCTTCATGCATTCAATTTGGTTTGATATGTTGTTAAATCAATCTATCACTGAAACAAAAAATCTTTTACAGCAGGGGTGTCAAAGTCAAAGTGCGGGGCAGATGCAGGGTGCTTAGATCTGACCCGTGGCCTCTGCTGGCCAAAACGGGCTGTGGGGGGGCCCTCACGTGGCCAGTTTTTGGCCTCCATGGCCTCCTGCAGCACTCTGCCGTCCAAAAGTAGGCCGCATGGGAGCCTCGCGAGACCCACCTTCAGCCTGTTTTTGGCTGGCGGAGTACTGTAGGAGGCCGTGGAGGCTGAAAATGGGCTGCGCGAGGCCCCCACCCACCCCACTTTGGCTGGCAAAGTTCTGGAGGCGGCCAAAAACGGACCTCACAAGGTCCCTGCTGGGTCCGTTTTCGGCCTATACGGCCTCCTGCAGCCCTCTGCCAGCTGAAAATGGGCCGTGCAATAGCCTCATGATATGCCTGCATGGTCCGTTTTCGGCGTCCACGGCCTCCTGCAGCACTCTGCCGGCCAAAAACGGGCTGTGTGGGAAACTCGCGAGACCCATCTGCGGTCTGTTTTGGGTCGGCAGAGTGCTGCAGGAAGCCATGGGACTGAAAATGGGCCGTGGGGGAGGGAGGTGAGCCCCACCCAACCCCACTTGGGCTGGCAAAGTACTGCAGGAGGCTGTCCAGGCCGAAAACGGGAACCGGGGTGGGGTGGGGTGGGGGAGTGCGAGGCCGATCCATGCCCCGATTTGGGTGGCAGGTGCTGCAAGAGGCATCCGTCCTTTCTCCCTCCTGTTCTCCTCCCCCCTCCCCCTCCCGGTCAGGACCTGGAGGGGAACCACAATGCTGACCTACCCCTTGAATTAATCCAGTTTGACACCCCCGTTTTATGGCTTTCTTCCTTTGGAAAGATCATGAAGTTCGTGCAATCTTATCCAAAGCATACAAAGGCTTTTTCAAAAGAGATGTTTACTTGTTCGTGGTTTGCAGAGACCAGCAAGGATTTTAAGGGCGTCCTTAAAAACCAACCACAAGGATGTCACAAGGACCTTTGAGGAGCCCATCAGTTTCGCTGGACTCCACGGAGAGAGAGAGAGATTTGTCCCCAGGTAACCTTTTCACTGGCTTGAGTAGGAGTTCATTACTCTTTGTACAAGGAACGCCTGTCACCTACAACCAGTTGCTGAAAACTTAAAGAGTAACTGCCTTTTTGTCCTGAACGAATATTGAACTGAAGGATTGCAAGGTGAAAGAGAAAGAGAGACATCTTTACTACAGACAGTCCTCGAGGTACAACTTCAGGACTGGTCGTACCTGCGACTCATTCAGCACCATAGTAACTCTGAATGGTTGCTGAAAGGAACGGTCATTAATTGAGGACTTTCTGTATGTAGAAGTTGTGAGTACTCCATCACTGGAGGTTTTTAAGAAGACACTGGACAGGCGCTTGTCTGAAATGGTATAGGGTCTCCTGTTAGAGCAGGGGGTTGGACTAGAAGACCTCCAGGGTCCCTTCCAGCTCTATTCTTCTATCTGCTATGCATGAGTAAGAATTAGGGACTGGCTTACAAGGAAACATTCTTTTTGAGGAAATGATATGCAAATAGTTAGTCCTAGGCTCACCACCATAACTGAACCCAGCATTTCTGTCGTGAAGGGAAACATGTTATGTGGGTTTTGCTCCATTTTATGACTTTTCTTGCCCCTGTTGTTAAATGAATCGCTGCGGTTAGCAACCTGGTTGTTAAATGAATCTGGCATTCCCATGGACTTTGCTTGTCAGGTCGTAAAAGAGGATCACATGACCTTGGAACAAAACAATGGTCGTAAATATGAATCAGTTGCCAAGCATCTAAATTTTGATCACAGGTTGCAACCTTAACATTGTTCAGTGCCGTTGTAACTATGAATGGTCATTAAATAAACTGTTGTAAGTATGTGTGTGTGTGTGTGTTCTTCTTGACAATAACAGTAATTATCAGGTTAGCATGGAATATCAGGCTGATCAGCTGACTTAGTTGATTATGGGAACGCTGTAGGCATAATATAGCTTGATTTTAGCCATCCATCTTAGGATATTCCGAACAACAAGCTATTTAAATGTGGGTTGAACAGGATTATGTTTAAGGAGACGCACAGCTGAAAAACACACTCGAGGAGCCCTCGTCGATACTTCCTGATCGAAATGCAGTGAGAGAATTTGGAATTTGCGGGGTCCCTTGGGGCTCTCTGAACTTGTCCGTTTTCTCGCAGATGTTTCACGACCAATCTATGTAACATCATCAGTGCTATCAAGTATTCAAATACTGCATCAGCAAAAGTTTTCAGCAATACTTTCAAATTATATCCCTTATTAAAAAGAAAAAATGGGTATGAAAGACTCCTCAAACTTGGCACCCGATTCCAAAGTGAGAAAATAAACCCAAAATTAGTCTGATTCACGAATCATCCAATGAGTTTCTAAACTAACTGCATAAACTCTAGAAAAAGTGCAGAGAAGATCAACCAGGATGATTGGGGGACTGGAGGCTAAAGCATATGAAGAAAAGTTACAGGAACTGGGCATGGCTGGTCTAGTGAAGAGAAGAACCGGGGAGACAGGATAGCAGTCTTGCAATATTTGAGGGGCTGCCACAGAGAGGAAGGAAGATAGTCTCCACAGCACCCAAAGACCAGACAAGGAACAATGGATGGAAACTGAACAAGGAGAGATTCAACCTAGAAATAAGGATAAATTTCCTGACAGTGAGAACAATTAACCAATGGAACAGAAGTTGCCTTCAGAAGTTGTGGGAACTTCAGCACTGGAAGCTTTCAAGAAGAGATTGGACTGCCGTCTGTCAGAAATGGTGTAAGGTTTCCTGGTTGGGTGGGTGGGTGGGGGTTGGACTAGATGACCTACGAGGTCCTTTCCAACTCTCTTAATCTGTAGTGACGATATCATTCAATAAACCACAATAAAGCAAGCAACAGCTTAGTGCAATGCGTGAATCACAACCAAGCAATCAAAGATGAATTGGTACGCGTAGATATAACGTAAAGAAAAGAACTGGCATTTGTGTCGGGATAAACAGCCTACCCGGTTGACAAAGTGAGCTTTCACTATTCACACAGAGGGATTTTGTGAGTCACGCAAAAAAAAAAGGGGGTTTCTGCAGGAGGCATCACTAATACGGCAGCTCATCTCGGTTTACAAATCCCTGCAAAAGAAACTGGAGAGGTCACCTGAAACCATGTTTACCAAATGCCCTGCAGAGATTCACTCAAGACAGGAAGAAACTCGATTAACCAAAGACAAGCAGGCCACGAAACTCTTCGGAGCCAGCAGTCCCTTCTCCACTAGTCCCCAAAATAAATCGGATTATTTTACAGGTAGTCCTTGACTTACGACCACCACGGAACCCAACATTTCTGCTGTTAAGCGAAACATTTGTGAGTTTTGCCCGATTTTATGAGCTTTCTTCCCCTGGTTGTTAAGGGAATCGACACAGGTGTTAAGTTAGTAACAAGGTTGTTAAGTGAATCTGGCTTCCCCGTTGACTTGACCTCTCAGGAGGTCGCAAAAAAAGGGTTTACATGATCCCGGAGACACTACAATGGTCATAAATCTGAGTCAGTTGCCATATTTGAGTATTGATCTCCTGAACGTGAGTCATAAGTGTGAGAAACGGCCATCAGTATACCAGAATATCAGTTGGAAGGCGCATGTAAATTTGATGAATGAAATAAAGTTATTCCTCGATTTACAACAGTTCATTGAGAGACCGTTCTTGTCACAGCAGCACTGAAAAATATGACTTAGGACCATTTTTCAATTACAACGGTTGAAGCATCCCAAAACGAAACAAATGCATTGTTAAAAAGTTATGATGTTTATGTATCTACCCCATTGCCCCCAAAATAAGACCTCCCCAGATAATAAGCCCAAATGGGCTTTTGAGCGCATGCGCTAAAATAAGCCCTCCCCCCAAAATATTGCAACACAGCAGAAGCCATGAGGTGACCACGCTTGCCGCCTTCTGCACCTCAAAAATAGTAAGACCTCCCCGAAAATAAGGCTAAGTGCTTATTTCAGGGGGTGGTGGTGGTTAAAAGAAAATAAGACCCTGTCTTATTTTCGGGGAAACACGGTACTTACCAAGAACATCTAAATTATATTAAAGTAACCCAAATCTCTTTACCACCCTCAAGATATGTCAGAACTTTTGAGCACTCTTAATGTTTGGAAATGGATAACTTGAAAAATTGCACATGCCCTAACCATGATCGAAATTCAGAAAGTTGGCAAGCGATTCGTACTTATGACCGTTGCTGGGTCCCAAGGTCACGTGATTCTCCTTTAGCACCTTTCTCCCAAGCAAAGTCAATGGGGAAGCCAGATTCACTAAACGACAGGGTTACTAACGTATCAGCTGCAGTGACTCCCTTAACAACTGAGGCAAGGGAGATTGTAAAACGGAGCAAATCTCACTTAACCAATGTCTTGCTTAACAAGAGAAATCTTGGGCCCAATTTTGGCTGTAATTAGAGGACTACTTGTAAATAAATATCTTCTTTTGATCGGCATAATTAACCCTGCAGAAAACTGCAATTAAGGATCGTGAGTACTTAAAAAGGTAGGTTCGCCTCGCACATATGTGCTAGTCGTTCCCGACTCTAGGGGGCGGTGCTGAAAGCCGAAGAGCCAGCACTCTCTGAAGACGTCTCCGTGGTCATGTGGCTGGCTTGATTAAACATCGAAGGGGCACGGAACCTTCCCACCAAAGGTGGTTCCTATTTTTCTACTTGCATTTTTTTACCTGCTTTCGAACTGCTGGTTGGCAGGAGCTGGGACAAGTACCGTATTTTTCGGAGTATAAGATGCACCAAGATTTTGAAGAGGCAAATTTTAAAAAAAGGTTTTGCACTCTGCAGACCTCCCAAAAATGGCCCATTTTTTTGTGCATAGCCTTTAGGAGGCTTCCAGAGTGCTCTTGGGGGCTGGGGGGGGGGGAACGAGCAAAAAACAGCTCATTATTTGCTCATTTTTGCCCTCCCCAGCCACCAGGAGCACTCTGGAAGCCTCCTAAAGGCTATGCACAGGCATTTTTTGCAAAGGGGCAGGGTTTTGGGAGGCCAAAATGCTGCATTCTAAGATGCACTGGGATTTTCACCCCTTTTTTTGAGGGGAAAACGGTGCGTCTCATATTTCGAAAAATACGGTAATGGGAGCTCACTCCGTTACGTGGCGCTAGGGATTTGAACCGCCGACCTTTCTGATCGACAAGCTCAGGGTCTTAGCCACTGCTTCCTCGTGGGTACTTATGGCACGACTAAACCAATTTGAAATCTCATTATTTCCAGGCAGACAGATTCATTTCTTTTGTTCTAAGGTCCCTTAGAAATCAATGCAAATTAGAGCTTTTTAAACCACTCTGTTGGAAGGAGGCCCGTTCTTTGATCTGACGGAAGATGGGAACTTCACAGGACCTGAGACGTCTTAAAAATCTCTTAAAGGACCCTTCTCCATAACACTAGGAGTTAGATGAGGATCCTGATTGTGTAGCCACACAATCAACCTTTGATCTTCTACAGAACATGGTAGGCGTTGATGGGAGGGTCTTTAATACTTTTAAATCAAAATCTGCAAATTGGATACTTGCTCCTTGCCTGAAACTCATGCATGATGCAACACACGGACTGAATTATTTCGGTGGGGGATGCTTAAGTTTGTAGAGGAGCTCGAATAAGACTCCCAAGCACAGCTGCCAATCCTACCAACTTGGTCAGTTAGGAAAGAAAGAAATGGAGATTCAATGAATCGGTTATGTGGAGACCACAAATTGTTAGAAGAATGTAAGCAGACTGAAATTCAATGTAGAGAAAAGCAAAGTCTTAGACTTAGGCAAGAAAAACCAAAAGTACACATATAGACTGAGTGAAACCAGGCTTAATAGCAGTGACTGTGAGAGAGATCTTGGAGTCTTAGTGGACAACCACTTAAATATGAGCCAGCCGTGTGCAGCGGCAGCCAAAAAAGCCAATACAATCCTAAACTGCATTAACAGAGGGATACAATCAAGATCACGTGTGTTACTAATACCACTCTATAAAGCCTTAGTAAGACCACACCTAGAGTACTGCATCCAGTTTTGGTCACCACACTATAAAAAAAGATGTTGAGACTCTTGAAAGAGTGCAGAGAAGAGCAACCAGGATGATTAGGGGACTGGAGGCTAAAACACATGAAAAAAGGTTGCAGGAACTGGGCCTGGTTGGTCTAGTGAAGAGAAGGACCAGGGGAGACATGATAGCAGTCTTCCAATATTTGAGGGGCTGCTACAGAGAAGAAGGGGTCAAGCTATTTTCAAAGCCCCTGAAGGCCAGGGAAGAATGGATGGACACTGATCAAGGAGAGATTCAACCTAGAAATAAGGAGAAATTTTCTGACAGTGAGAATAATCAATCTGTCAGCCCTGGAAGCCATCTTACGCATTGGGTCTTCAGGTCTGCCACAACCAATGAAACAGAAGTTGCCTTCATAAGTTGTGGGAGCTTCATCGCTGGAGGCTTTCAAGAAGAGACTGGACTGCCATTTGTCAGAGATGGTGTAGGGTCTCCTACGCCATTTCTGAATGGGGGGGTTGGACTAGATGACCTACAAGGTCCCTTCCAACTCTGTTGATCTATTAAGACTATTTTAATAATAATTTAGGTAAGGGAACCAATTTGAGTTTGGGATGCTTGTAAGGCGACTGTGATACAAGGGCATTTTTATACAATACAATTCAGCAATTCACCGGAAGATCTTAACATAATCAACTAAAATGATTGCAGCAACAAATTTCTTAGTATTGGATATTGAAAAGAAACGGAAATAGACAAAACGATGCTTTTTTGAACATGCAAATAAACCAGGGAGATGGTGGCATATACAAACTGAGAAAAGAGACAGAAGAGAAAATGATAACTAAAATTCAAGAGGAGAATAAGACTTATATGGACAGCAAAAGCATTCAAAGACTTTTTTAGAATTAATATGCTAATTTATATAGAGAACAGGAAAGACCCCTGGCCCACGAATATCCAAAACATTTCTAATTATAACAGGTAGTCCTCGTCTTACGACCAAGATTGAAACCAGAGTTTTGTTTGCTGGAGCAAAATGGTTGCTAAGCGAGTCACATCCAATTGTAAGACCATTTTTTTAAAAAAAAAACCATGGTTGTTAAGCAAATCACAGCACTTAATTGAAATGTTGTCGTTAAGCGGATCTGGCTCGTTTGTTGGAACGTCGCAACCGCAAGCACAGGATTCCAAAACGTGAGGTAAATACATACCGTTGGTCCAAAGTGCCTAACATTTTTTTATCGCAAGTTCACGGGGTTGCCGTGAGGGTCGTTAAGTGCGAACAACGGTCATAAGTCACATTTTTGAGGACCGTTGTAACTTCGGGCACTAAACGAATAGTCGTAAATCAAGGATTATCTGCAACGGATTAAAAAATGGTCCGTGTGGAGCGATTATGGCGATGTACATCAACCCAAACTTTGGAGGGGCCGCAAAGATGTAGTAATGTTATCACGATGAGTTAAAAAGTCCAAACCGAAGTCGTGTCCGGAGCGAATTAATTTCCTGGGAATATGAAAATTTGGCAGAGGGGATTTGTTGGCCCTTTTCCTTTCACACAAGAATCCAAAAATACCGCTCCCAGCTGCAATGTGGTTTTTTTTTCTCATTTAGTACGTAGGGGACAAGTTTCTCAAAACTCAGGACAACACCCCAGGAAAGGGGTCAGCGGGGTCGGCGAACTGGCCTCTTCGGAACTGCTGGGAGGCCAAATTTTGAAGGGAGCCAGGGGGTTTCCTTTGCTTATTTGGGAAGCCCAAAATACATCTGAAGAAGGAGCAGAAGCAAAGTGGGGACATGCACATAAATTATCCCCGAATAGCACACCTCGGGGCAAATTCTCAAAGACGCATTGTGCAAGCAGACAAGAGTTTTACATATGCGTTGTTTGCTTCTATATATTCCTCAAAGGTACGATTTTAGTTTTCCAACTCTTTCTAAATATATGTCTACAAATTTAGCGTATGTATGTGTGTGTGGCTTGTTTCCCTGAAAATAAACCCTCCCCCAAATATAAGCCCTCCCTGAATATATTGCAACACAGCAGCAGCCATAAGGTGACCACGCTCGCCGACTCCTGCACTTCAAAAATAATATAATAAGATCTCCCCAAAAATAAGTCCAAGCGCTTGTTTTGGGGGTCAAAAGAAAATAAGACCGTTTCTTTTCGGGAAAACACGGTGTGTGTGTGTGTATGTATACATATATTATTATTATTGTATGTACATTGAGAGCTCATGCACCGGAAAAAAATCTTTGTGTATCTAATCACACATAAAGAATTCTAATTCTTATTCTATTCTGTTCCTATTTCTATTCTACCATCCTATCCCAATTCTATTCCCTCTATATACAGTATATCACAGAAGTGAGTACACCCCTTTAGATTTTGTAAATATTTACGTATATCTTTTCATGTGACAACACTGAAGAAATGACACTTGGCGACAATGTAAAGTAGTGAGCATACAGTTTGTATAACAGTGTAAATGTGCTGTCCCCTCAAAATAACGCAACACACACTCAAATTGCCAGCAACAAGAGCCGGACTGGAAATAGCAAGAGACTGGCCCACGGTGCCTCTGGTAGCAAAAATGGGGCGCGGGGATGAGGTGTATATGTGCCCCCCCCATGCCCCATTTTTGGCCTGGATGGAGGTGAATGCTCCAACACTGGAAGTTTTAAAGAGATTGGACAGCAATTTGTACAGAATGGTATAGGGCCATGATGGCAAATCTATGGCACACGCACCACAGGTGGCATGTGAAGCCAATTGTTAGGACAACGCAAGGCGTTGTCCAGTCAGCTCCAGCGCACATGTGCGCAGTGGCCAGCTGACTTCAACCTTCTTTTTTGGCCATTTTTTCGTGCTCCGGAGGCTTCAGGGAAGCCTCCTGAAGGCAAAAAACAGCCGTATGGACAAACCCGAACTCTCATTTTGCCCGTAGGGCCGTTTTTCGCACTCCGGAGGCTACAGGGTAGTCTTTTGTAGCCTTTGGGGGGGGCGGGGGGAGGCTGTTTTCGCCCTACCCAGGCTCCAAGAAAATCTCTGGAACTGGGGAGGATGAAAAACAGGTCCATCGCGCATCAAAAGCGGAGGGGGCAGGGGTCGCATGCATATAATTATGGGTGTGGGCACGCAGACCCCTGCACGTCCCCTGCCTTTAGCACGCGATGGGTTAGCCATCACTGGTATAGGATCTCCTGCTTCAATGGGGGAGGGAGGGTTGGACCAGAAGACCTTCAATGTCCCTTCCAACTCTGTGATTCTATATTTCATTGTTATTTACTGCCTTTGTGGAACTCAACGGGACGTCCACTAAAAAGCATCATGTCCTTGATTAGATTATTTCTGCTAAAACCGAGCCAGCTGTTGAAGATGCTTCTCTTTGCGAGGTCCTTCAAGACAAAAATGAACCCTGAAATTGGAGGAATCGAAAGGGAGCAGACAGACACGCGTGCAAACTTTCAGAGATTAAGAAGAGGGAAGGGGCATGTCGGCATGTCACCAGCTTGCATAAATCTCCCATCCACCAGTTTGGGGGATGAAGTTGACGTCTAGAGGTCACCTTCTGAAGAACTTCAGATTCACAGGGCCACTGCCAGCTCGTCTCCCGTCCCACAAAAACAGCTTTGTTCTCCCTGGTTTTCTCCCTCCCTCGGAGCCTTGCACCAGCAATTCCAATCTGAATTTTGCCAGCAATTCATGAGATTTTGATGATGAAGAACAAAGCCAAATCTACATTTATATGACCGAACATTCAAAGGCACAAAGGCTGTTTTTGAAGATGGGAAATGCAAGACAGTATTAATTGGGATCGAAGGTCACTCTTACCAATTTTCTACCACTAGCTACAGATGCCAACATGACAAAGTTGGCAGGGATGCTTTTGAAATTTGCATTTTCTTGGCCCCGCTAGGAAGATTTTGAAGCTCTGTTTAATAGGTAAAGAAACCTACTCCCTTATTCGAAAGAAAAGACCTTTGATAATAAAAACCTTTGAAATAGATTAAAGACTCTCTTCCCTGATCTGCATAGCAGGCCATACCAAAGGATATCTATATAAAACATGAAATTTAGAGGAGGCATTCCTTCATTCATTCAGCATAAAGCTGGAAGGAACCTTGGAGGTGCTCTAGTCCAACCCTCTGATCAAGCAGGAAATTCTTATTTTATTTCAAAGAAATGGATGTCCAATCTCTTCTTTAAAACCTCCAGTGATGGAGCACCCTCAACTTCTGGAGGCAACCTGTTCCATTGGCTAATTGTTCTCATTGTCAGGAAATTTCTCCTTACTTCTAGGTTGCTTCTCTCCTTGGTGGGTTTCCATCTGTTGCTTCTTGTCCTGCCTTCAGGTGCTTTGGAAAATAAGTTGACTCCCTCTTCTTTGTGATAGCCTCTCAAATATTGGAACACTGCTATTATGTTGTCTCTAGTCTCTTCATTAAACTTCTTGTTGTTAGTTGCGAAGTTGTGTCTGACCCATTGCGACCCCATGGACAATGTTCCTCCAGACCTTCCTGCCCACTACCATCCTCTGGAGTCCATTTAAGCTCAAACCTACTCCTTCGGTGACTCCATCCAGCCACCTCCTTCTCTGCCGTCCCCTTCTTCTTTTGCCCTCCATCGTTCCCAGCATGAGGCTCTTCTCCAGGGAGTCCTTCTTCCTTCTCTTTAGGTGGCCAAAGCTTTTGAGTTTCCTCTTCAGGATCTGGCCTTCTAAAGAGCAGTCAGGGTTGATCTCCTCTAGGACTGACCGGTTTGATCGCCTTGCAGTCCAAGGGACTCGCAGGAGTCTTCTTCTCCAGCACCAGAGTTCAAAGGCCTCCATTCTTTGGCTCTCAGCCTTCCTTATGGTCCAACCTTCCCAGCCATCCATTGCAACTGGGAAAACCACAGCCTTGACTAGACGCACTTTTGTTGGCAGGGTGTTGTCTCTGCTTTTTAGTATGCTGTCTAGCTTTGCCATTACACTAGATGTATCCAATTCCTGCAACCATTCTACATATGTTTTAACCTTCAGCCTCCTAATCATCCTAGTTGCTCTTCTCTGTACCATTTCCAAAGTTTTTATTGCATGGTGACCAAAACTGGATGCAGTACTCTAGGTGTGGTCTTACCAACGCATTATAAACTGATATTAACACTTCACGTGATCTTGGTACTATCCCTCTGCTAATGCAACCTAGGATTGCATTGGCTTTTTTGGCTGCCGCTGCACACTGCTGGCTCATATTTAACTGGTTGTCCACTAAGACTCCAAGATCCCTCACGCAGTTACTGCTCTCGAGCCAAATTTCACCTCCTCTGTACCTGTCCATTGGGTTTTGTCCCCTCCCTAAGTGTAAGACCTTACTTTTCTCTACATCAAGTCAAATTTTGTTGGATGGATAACATTTCATTTGGTTAGATCCTGATGACAGCTCAGAATCTGACGAGCTTCTTCACTCTTTATCTTCCAAGCATTGTGATCTGGCTGCAAGATTTGTGCTGAAAAACATGTGGGCTGTTGGACCTTGAGGGACATTTTCCTTCATAGTCAGCATTCTTCTGCATGGAAGCCTAGATTAAAATCCAGAGATGCCCTCAGTGAAATGTGACTGGCACTGCGGATATGGGCGCCCACGGGGCAATTCCCACGTCAAATGGAATCCGAGATGGGAAAGAGGTAATTTGTGAGATATGCGATGATCTATAAGATATCCAACCTAAGGGTGAACTCTTAGGAAGGAAGACACCATGTCTCCAAGGTCATCATGTTCCATGGTTGTGTATGTTCCAGCATAACTCTGGAACGTCTCAAACAATTTAAACCAAACTTGGTACACAGGTGACTTACTATCTGGAAAAAAAATACTGTGGGGTTAACACCCCTCCGGGGGGGGAGGGCTGTTGTTAAGATAAAGCCTGTTGTGCCTTCAAATGACTTCTACTGCACTGTCGTAAAATGGCATCTACTGTACAGCGCAGTGGAGTTGCCATGGTAATGGCTTCACAGTACTCCATAAGGGGGCTCCCTCTGGTAAGGGGGAAAATCCAACCTTCCATCTGGATATTTTCCCCCTATAAATAAATACCCGGGCAATGCCGGGTTATCGGCTAGTGCTCCATAAAAACTTTTATTTTCCACACGCAGTGCTGAGATTCACGGACAGATCTTCACACTCCTGAAACGAACAAGTGAACGAATTGTTTCCTGCAAAAGCCCACTCCTCTTTCGCTCCTCTTTTATTTCCTATGGGAGGGGACATTCACTGTACACCTGTGGCTTTACTCCCAAGCCAACCCTGATTTCTTAACTGTTCTTTTCTTCTGGAAGCTCTGTGCATGCGCACACTGGGAACAGGCTCCAGCTGTTCTTCTGCCTCACTGATGTCTGACTCCGAAGGCAGCTGATAACTGTCAGACGGCCCTGGCCCCTTCTCTGCCTCCGACACAGAGTCCTCATCAGAGCCTTCCCCAGACTCCAGGACTGGATCATCTTCCTCCCCAACCTCCTCACTGTCCGAATCTGCTTCCCAGCTCCGCAGTTGGCAACACGATGTATTTATGATGGTTGCAGCATCCCGTTTGTGACCTTCACAGCCGGTATCCGACAAGCAAAGTCTACGGGGAAACCAGATTGGTTTAACGACCATAACATTCACTTAAGACAGGGATGTCCAAACTTGGGAACTTTAAGACTTGTGGACTTCAACTCCCAGAATTCCCCAGCCAGCAGAATTCTGGGAGTTGAAGTCCACAAGTCTTAAAGTTCCCAAGTTTGGACACCCCTGACTTAAGAACTGCAGCAGTTCACTTAACAACAGTGGCAAAGAAGATCATAAACTTGTGTGCAGTAAATGTCTTACTTAGATTCTGGTCATAATTGCAATCATAAACCGAAATCTACCTAGTAGACACCCGGAATTTGTTTTTAGAAAGCAACAACCTTGGGCCTAAGGTTGTTGCTTCCTACACAATGCTACACAATATCTAACCACTGTTGTAGCTTTCTACACAAATGCACTCAAGAGTGGTCCTTTGTTGTATTTTGCCAAGCCCACTTCAAGCAGAGAATTGAGCCAAAATTTAATATCCGACCCCCAGATCCCAAGAAAAATAAGCGATGGCATTTTAAAATAGTTTTTTTTAAAAAAAATCTTTTAAAGACAGTTTTTTAACCCATAGATTCACAGAAGAAGTAGGTCCAGTATCTGATTTTTTAAAATATTTAAATGATGAAATGGTCAATGGTTGGATGGCCTAAGATTTTAATATTTCAACATATATCTTTTTGACATTTATATTTTATTGGGTTCCACTAATCTAGTTGAAATGTTAATTTATATTACTAGTCCGTACAGGATACGCCGTGCGCGAAATAAACAACTGAGGAAGTTAAGATTTACCAATTGGAAATTACAGATAATCCTCGACTTACAACAGTTCATTTAGTGACATTTCAAAGTTACAATATCACTGAAAAAAGTGACTTATGACCATTTTACACACTTGCGACCATTGCTGCAACCAATTTTGCGATCAACGTTCAGCCCCTTGACAAATGGTTCACATTTATGACGGCTGCAGTATCCTAACATTTTTGAGACCTTCTGACATGCAAAGTGAATGGGGAAACCAGTTTCACGCTACTAATTTAAGAACTGTAGTGAATGACTTCACAAATGTAATTTATTCAGACATTTGGCAACCGGTTCATATTTATGACGGTTCCAGGGTCCCTGGATTGTGCGATCCCCTTTTGCGACTTGCTGACAAGCAAAGTCATTGGGGATGCTTGATTCACTTAATAACCGGGTTACTAACTTATGAACTGCAGTGATTCGCTTAACAAATGTGGCATGAAAGGTTGTAAAATGAAGCAAAACTCGCTTAACCAATGTCTCACTTAGCAACATACATTTTAGGTTCCATATTGGTCGTAACTCAAGAACTGCCTTGATCTATTATTATAATCTATTATTATATGATAATATAAATAAGCATCACACATCCAGCTAGTGACATCATCATGGATTAACCAGTTGCCATTCACCACAATTTGTTGTTAAATGAGACATCTGGTTCAGTGAATTTTGCCCCATCTTACGAATTTTTTTCCTCATAGCTGTTAGGTGAATCACAATTTCTTTTGTGAGACATTTGTTCAGTGAGTTCTTGCCCAATCTTACGCATTTTCTTCCCATAGTTGTTAGGTGAATCACTGCAGTTCCTAAGCTGGGAATCTGGTTGTTAAGTGAATCACACTGGGTTAGGTCCACGGAAGCTGTTTTTGATACAACAGCCACACCAAGCCCCACATCAGCTGTGACAACAACCGGAGGCTAACTCCAAATTGAGCCTTTCGAGGGTGCAGTTCGGGGCCACAAGTCTAAATTGTAATTGTGTGATTCATTTCACCGCAATAACAATCTCCAGGTGTCTCTGCACGCAGATCTCAATCTTGATTTCCAGAGGTGTGCCCCGAAACCTAATTAAGAATTTACATACTGCAATTAAACCGGCATTTGAAGTGAATTGTGGGGTCAACATTCCTGCCGATCGGAATCAAGATTTTAGCTAGGTGATTTAAAGAGAGAAAATCTGGATGCACAAAACCAACTTCCCAGTTGAAAAGAAACTTTTTCTTGTGAAAAAGTATGGTGGCAATGCTTGAAGAAGCGACCTACTTGCTTACGAGTAGTCCTTGATTTACAGCAATTCACTTAGTGACTGTTGGGAGTCACAACAGCACTGAAAAAAATGACTTATGACTGTATTTCACACTTAACAGCCATCCCGACGGTCAAGGGATCAAAATTCGGACGTTTGGAAACTGACGAAATAAACAACTGACAAAGCTAATATTTACCAATTGGAAACTACAGATAATCCTTGACTTACAAGTTTATTTAGTGACAGTTCAAACTTACAACATCACTGAAGTGACTTATGATCGTTTTTTACACTTATGACCATTGCCGCATCCCCATGATTAAGTGATCAAAATTCAGCCCCTTGACAACTCACATTTATGATGGTTGCAGTATCCTAACCCCTTTTTGCGACCTCTGACAAGCAAAGTTAACGGGGAAACGAGTTTCATTTAACCACCATGTTATTAATTTAAGAACTGCAGGGATTCACTTAGCAAATGTGACACATTCAGACATTTGGCACCTTCAGTTACCTTCCCACCAAAGCTGGTTCCTATTTTTCTACTTGCATTTTTACGTGCTTTCGAACTGCTAGGTTGGCAGAAGCTGGGACAAGTAACAGCAGCTCACTCCCTTACGGGGAGCTAGGAATTCGAACCGCCGAACAGCCGACCTTTCTGATCGACAAGCTCAGCAACTTAGCCACTGCATCCCCTATTAATTTGCTTAACAAGGCTAATTATATTCTTAATCTCCACCCCTTTTTCCCAACCACTGGTACAAGAAATTCCATGTTTGATAGTATCCGTGTCTTCTTTCTGTTTAATTTTCAATGTCAATCTGTCCATTTCTGCACAATCTAGTATCTTAATTATCTTGTTTTGTTGTTTTTCTTCATTTTTCCAATGTGGCGCGAATATAATCCTCGCTGCTGTTACAACATGTAATATTAAATACATACTTTTCTTAACTAATTGGTCTAGTATTATACCCAATAAAAACAGTTCAGCTTTAAAATCTACATGTTTCCCTATCATCTTTTTTGTTAACCACCTGTTTCCTTGGCCCATTTTTTTTGTTTGTTTTATCACCAGGTTAACTTATCTTAACTGCAGTGATCCACTTAACAACTGTGGTACGGGAGGTCAGGAAATGGAGCAAAACTCACTTAACTGTCTCACTTAGCAAAGAAACTTTGGGCTCAATCGACCTCTACTTACTGCCGATCTTTTTGATTGATATGCTCAGCGTCTTAGCCACTGAGCCACCGTGTCCCCATAAGTCTGCATTACTATTAGTCTTCTCATCGTTCCTCCCACTTATGACTGCAGACTGTAACTTTGTTGCTTGTATCCTTACGATTTATAGTTTCCTAGTATGATTTGATTGCTTCTTTGTACCCTCTATTATTAAGTGATATGATTCATGAATGTACCTTTTCTTTTTATGTACATTGAGAGCATATGCACCAAAGAAAAATTCCTTGTGTGTCCAATCACACTTGGCCAATAAAGAATTGAATTCTATTCTATTCTATTGTTTTTTATTCTTCCCTATCCTATCCTTCCATCCATCCATCATTCATTCATTCAATTCTACTGTTTTTTATTCTTCCCTATCCTATGCATCCATCATTCATTCAATTCTACTGTTTTTTATTCTTCCCTATCCTATCCTATCCATCCTTCATTCATTCATTCTACTGTTTTTTATTCTTCCCTATCCTATCCATCCATCCATCATTCATTCAATTCTGTTTTTTATTCTTCCCTATCCTATCCTATCCATCCATCCATCCATCAATCATTCATTCAATTCTACTGTTTTTTATTCTTCCCTATCCTATCCTATCCATCTATCTAGCCATCCATCCATCATTCATTCAATTCTACTGTTTTTTATTCTATTCTATTTTTTATTCTTCCCTATCCTATCCTACCTACCTATCTTTCTATTGTATTGTATTGTATTGTATTGTATTGTATACGAGTGGTTGTAACTCAAGGATTAACTAGCTGAAGGCCATAATGGATCTTCCTGTTCAATATGGTGAGATCCTCGCAGGTTAATACCTCCTTCTTAATTGAGGTATCATCTAAGAATTGGGCTAAATACTATCAAATTCGGAATTTTATACAAACTATTAAGGCCCAAAGCAGCCTAAACGGCTAAATTATCGTTCCAAACTCAGAGAATGGATCCATATAAAAAAAAACAAATTAAGGTGGAACCGATCCAACTTTGCTTTGATTGCTTACTTTTAATCTGCCCAATAATAAGGGCTTGAAATACAGGTAACTCCTCCACTTACAACAGTTCACTTAGTGACTGTCCAAAGCTATGGCACTGAAGAGTGACTCATGACTATTTTCACACTTATGACGTGGCGGCCTCCCCCGTGGTCACATGATCAAAACTCAGAGACACTCGGCAATTGGTTCATACTTATGACCGTTGCTGTTTCCCATGGTCACGTGATCTCCTTTTGCGATCTTCCGACGAGCAATGTCAGATTCACTTAACAACCGGGTTCCTAACTTACGAAACAGCAGTGATTCACGTAACAACCGCAGCAAGAAAAATGGGACAAGATTCACTTAACAGGTCTCACTTTGCGACATGAATTTTGGGCTCCGTTGTGGTCGTAACTCAAGAATTACCTGTCGTGTACAGATAATCCTCAAATTACGACCAACCTCTCTGAGAGCCCTTGGAACCCAGATTCAAAATTCTGACGGTTGGATTCCCTCCTTCATGGCTGCACTTTGGCCACCAAAACCACAGCTGTAGCCATTTGTAGCCACGTTATCTCATTTAATGATGGTTTTGCAAAAAAAAACCACAAACAACCCCCAGGAATTTGCTTTTGTTTTTTGCATAAGCATCTCTTAGCAAACCATCGAATAATTCACAACCATGTAAAAAACAATGCTCATAAAATTACATCACTCCCTTTGGGCAACTCAATTAATGACCGCTATCGATACCGACCATTTTAGGCAAGCTCCATTACAGTCGTAACTTGAGGACCTGTTCAGTGCAGCTTCAATGGCTAAAAAGACGCATGAGCTGTAAACACACCACCTGTCTTTGCACCACCTGAAGCCAAATGTGCTTCCCCACCCAGGATAACACTACAGATGTGGAACAGATGTTTGATCTCAGGAAAACACACAGCCCAAGCAATGTTCTGCCTTTGATCCCAGAGTGTGGCTGTCCTAAAACTCTTTTAATGACCAAAAAATGGCCAAAGAGCAAAGCTCCAAGGAAGTTTTAAATTCCTTCTCTACAGGCCTGCAAATATTATTTGGTGCATTCCTGTATTTAAGTTATGTAGTACAACATAAAAAGTTACATGATGCGCACTCCATTCCGTGCATGTCAAAAGGCTGCACACAACTCTACGAAATGCCATGTCGTAACCACAGGCCTCTTTTGCAAGGGCTGACATCTTCATGCTATATATATATATATAATAAAATCAATCATGAAGTGTCACATAGATAGATAGATATAGATAGATGATAGAGAGGGGGGAGGGGTCAGACTGTCAAGAAAGGTGCCAGTCTGTCTGTGGTGCGACAGTGGGCACCAAACTTAATCAAATTATATCAAATGCAGCCGCAAGGGAGGCAAATCATGTGAGCTCAGCAAAGCCTCCAAATATAAAGTTGGAAAGTTAATATTTAAAATCCCAGCCTTCTCCAGTCCGAATGCACCCGGCAGCGTGAAAAAAACAGGGAACGGGGCTTCCCACAAACTGCTACTATGCAAAGTTTTAGATCACACCCCGGTTATTAAATCCATCTTTTGCCAACGGCTGAGGTTTTCAATAAAACCTTAAGCAAGGCCACACTTGAATCCAGTTTTGGTCCACCCCATTACTAAAAAGAGGTTGGAAAAAGTGCAGAGAGGAGCAGCTAAGATGATGAAAGGCCCTTGAGTTGCAGTAAGTCTCACGCCTCCCCGAAATCGCTAGTTTTCCAAATTTAGACGACTCTTAAAACTGAGTCAGCAGTGTGCAGCCGCCGCCGTAAAAACTAATACAATCCTCGGTTGTATAAACAGAGAGAATTAAGATCACGTAAAGTTCTAGTACCGCTTTATAAAGACTTAGTAAGGCCACACCTAGAATACTGCATCCAGTTTTGGTCACACTATAAAAATGACGTTGAGACTCTAGAAAGAGTGCAGAGAAGAGCAACCAGGATGATTAGACAGCTGGAAGCTAAAACATATGAAGAACGGTTGCAGGATTTGGGGGTGCCTAATCTAGAGAAAGAAGGACTAGGGGGGACATGATAGCTGCATTCCAGTATTTGAGGGGCTGCCACAAAGAAGAGGGTGTCAATCTATTTTCCAAAGCACCAGAAGACAACATAAGAAGAAATGGTTGGAAACTAAGCAGAGAGAGATGTCTATGGAGATTCTCCATCATCCAGGTCACGGTTGTCCCAAAGATGCTTTTTCAAGAGGCCACTGGACTTTCTTGGTTTTTCTCTGAAGAAGTTTTGCTTCTCATCCAAGAAGCTTCTTCAGCTCATCCAAGAAGCTTCTTCAGCTCAGAGATGAAGAAACTTCTTGGATGAGAAGCGGAAAATACCAGAAAGTCCAGTGGCCTCTTGAAAAAGCACCTTTGGGACAATCAAGGAGAGAAGCAACCTGGAATTAAGGAGAAACTTCCTAACAGTGAGGACAATTAACCAGTGGAACAGCTTGACACCAGAAGTTGTGGGTGCTCCATCACTGGAGGATTTGGAAGAAGAGACTGGACAGCCCCCTGTCTGAAATGATATATATGTAGACTCTCCTGTTTAAGCAGGGGGCTGGACTAGAAGACCTCTGAGATCCCTCCCAGCTCTATTCTGATTGAGTGGTGGACCTTTCTTTCCAAATCCTGCTCTATTCTTCTAGAGCCAACCTCAAGAACCAGAAAACCCCCAAACATCTTCTTTTTCCAACAATAAGGTGGACCCCTCACTCATTTAGAATCAAGCATTCAAATCCCTTCATCTGGCCATTTCCCCCTGGTTTCGCAGGGGAAAATGACCCACAATGGGATGCATTCACACAACCATGGTGGGCTTAAAGGTGGTTTGTTCCCTGCCACCCCTCTTCGAGACCCCGAATTGACTCGACCCGGCATAAGACAAGGAAGGAAAGAAAGAGAGAGAGAGAGAAGGGAAGATGATGGGGAAGGATGAAGGAGGATGAGGAAGAAAAGGAAGATGAGGGAAAGAAAGAAGGAAAGAAAGAAAAGAAAAAAAGGAAGAGGAAGGAAAGAGAGAAAGGAAGATGATGGAGAGGGATGAAGGAGGATGAGGAAGAAAAGAGGAAGGAAGGAAAGAAAAAAAGAAGGAAGGAAGATGAGGGAAAGAAAGCAAAAATGAAAGAAAAAAGAGAAGGAAGAGAAAAGAAGGAAGGAAAGAGACAAAGGAAGATGATGGAGAGGGATGTAGGAGGATGAGGAAGAAAAGAGGAAGGAAAGAAAAAAGAAGGAAGATAAGGGAAAGAAGGAAAGAAAGCGAAAATGAAAAAAGAGAAGGAAAAGGAAGGAGAAAGAGAGAAATAATAAACCACGATTCCGATCATCCCAGCTTTCCCCTCTAATCTGAATGCAACGGATGCAGGCTTAGCCTGCCGGGGTCGCTTCTGGGGTGGTGGGGCAACCCCCCCCTTCTTAACCGGGGTTGCTGCTCAGCCCGATGGGCTTTGGAATCGGGGGCTCTTCCTGCAAGCCCTGGGGCCCGGTTTTGCACCCACGTGTACAATTAAGACCCTGCAAATCCGGCATATGCTGCACACCCCTGCACTGACACCCCTCCCCGGGTTCGGTTCTCTCGCCCTTCCTTTCCCTTCCCCACCCGGGAGCCGCTCCAAGGATCAGTCCGCAGAATGCAAAAGCAGCAACCGGGCGGGTGCAATGCAAAATCCGGGCTGGGCCTTTCGGTGCAATCGAAAGGAGGGAGGGAGGGGGAAAAAGGGATTTATTTTTATTTTATTTTTTAATTTTATTTTGCAACCGCGCAGTCTCCCCCCGCCCCGCTTGCGAATCCCCCGGGATCGCGGACCCCCCGCAGTAAGAAGGGCGAGGCCCAAGCAACCAGGCAAAACCCCAACCGTGCAATGCATGCAACCTCCAAGAAGAAGAAAAACCCACCCACCCAATTTCCCCCGGGGATTCTTTTCGGGTGTACTCCGGGCTTTTGCAATCCCCACCCCTCAGCCTTGCACCCACCCCTCCTTGGAGCAGCCGAAGCCATGCACGCTTCTCGGGGGGGGGGTGGAAAAGAAAAGCCGGAGTGCCCCCTCCCCTCCACGCGTGGGTGGGTGGGTGAGTGGGATGCATCCTCCCCGCGCCTTTCCCCACGAGCAGCCTTACCCGTATTTTGGAAATTTGGGGGATTTTTTTTTTTTTTTGCAAATCCGGAGCAGCGCAGACCTCGCGCCTCCCGCGTGCAAAGCCCGGGCGGAAGGTGGGAGGAGGAGAGGGGGGGCAGAGAGTGAGAGCGAGGGGGGGAAAAAAAGCCAGAGAGTGAGAGGAGGAGCGCGTGCGCAATCGCGTGCATGCAAAGGCGTTCCACCGCGGGAGGAGGGCGCCAGAGCACAGCGAGCGAAGCAGCCAATCGGGCCCTCCGTGCGCCAAAGCCGGCGTAGCCTGAGCGGCCAATCGGAGTACGCCTGCCTCTTTTTTTTTTTTTTAGGTCCGGGAACTCGGCCCCGCCCCGAGAGACAGAGACAGAGAGAGGGGGGGTCATCGGCCACGCCCCTTTCCTTCACCCGTCGACTGCCTCCCTGCCAGACGCGAGCGAGTCCGGCTGCGGGCTGGTCACGTGATGCGGCGGGCGGGGTCAGGGCTGCCCGAGGCGCTGGGCGCGGCTTTGCTTTTGCAACCGGGCGCTCGCGGGCTCCTTGGGGGGGCGGTTTGCCCGGGGAGGGGTCGTTTCGGATGATCCCTGTTGGGGAAATCAGCTTTGCGTCCGGTTTAGAGGGTTAGCGTCTCTGACGTGGACTTTTGCGGCTTGAGGGAGCCTGGGTGGATTACGAGGCCCGCGTGTCCTACAGTACATCTAGATAGAATAGAAATGAATAGAATGGAATAGAATAGAATAGGGAATGGAAGTAGTCTCAACGACTCTAAAAAGAATGCAAATGACCACAATATTCTAGAATATATAGAATTTCTAGTCTATTCTATTCCACTCCATTCTTCATCCTATTCCTATTCTATTCTGTTCCCATATTTTCTGTTCTATTCTCATTCCATTCTATTCTATTCTATTCTAAATGTTCTCATAGAACCAAGTTTCATTCCACAGCCTGGAGGAATAGCAATTGATTAGATCAATTAAGTGCCACCCACTCAATGTCAATTCTTGGCAACTGCCTACTGTAGATCAAGAGATGGGGCAACTCTGGCCCTTTGTCCACCTGTGGACTTCAACTCCCAGAATTCCTGAGCCCGCATGTCCTCAAAGGCCCAGAGTTGCCCACGCCTGCTGTAATCCAAAAGGTGCTTTTTTTTTTTCAAGAGCCAACTGGACTTTCTGATTTTTTTCTTTGAAGACATTTCGCTTCTCATCCAAGAAGCTTCTTCAGCTCTGACTGCATAGTGGGAAATTGAAGGATACTCCTTGCAAACAGCTGATCATTTGCATCCTTTTAGAGAGTCCTTGAGGCCACTTGGAGGTCTATCTGTGTCTTCTGAGTGGTGCAAATGGTTCTTGTAGCCTGCAATTTTTTCATCTGGAAATCCATTCTTACTTCCACACCATTCCAAGGGTCTTCATCCCAAATTGCATAGCTAAAGATCTAGAGATTCTCAGTCCTCCAGGTCATGGTTGTCCCAAAGGGGCTTTTTCAGGAGGCAACTGGACTTTCTGGTTTTTCCATTTGAAGACGTTTTGCTTCTCATCCCAGAAGCTTCTTCAGCTCTGACTGGATGGTGGAGAATGGAGGATTGCAGACAGCTGGTCATTTGCATTCTTTTCATTGACTCATTGAGGCCACCTGGATAGAGATAAACCTCCAAGTGGCTCCCTTCCCTTCCATCTGAAGGAACAGCCTATGTATATGTTAACAGATAAATGAATAATGCCAGTTTCTCTCTACTAAGTAACTTAATGCATTGGGGTTTTCTAGTTTTGCACACAATGAAGTTTGAGGAACCAACGAAAAGCATTTTACGAGCCTCAGAAATGCACCATTACTACTGACTTTGCTGGGAACAGTTAAAACATTAAAAAAATATCATTGGCATTATAAAGATTTAAAATATCACTTGCTGCTTGAAACAGAAATCTGGAGAGCCTTTATCCCATGCCAATTCTCTTTTAAGACTGAATTCTTGGAACAAGACGGCTAAATTTTAAGGAGTCGTCATAAATATTCTTATATAAAAAGTTTGGGGCAGATGTATCAGGGCATTGAAGGCTTGGCCTGCTGTTTTTCAATCCCAATTCTCAAGACCAACTTCGCTTTTCCTAGTTCTTCAGCAACCCAGATTGCCAATTTGTGTTGTTCCCGTGTCTTTAATTAGTGCATCTTAATTTTTATTTCATAGGCAGGAAGATCCACTCTGAGCTGAGTGCGAATCCTATACAAAATCATACAATTTTCCTGGCAGCTCTATAGGTGTGTTTGTGTGTGTGTCTATAGGGAAAATTCACCCCTGGCCGCTTAGTGTGTCATTGCTGCAGTTTTCCTTGGCAAGGTTTTTTTTTAGAAGTGGTTTCCATTGCCTCCTTTCTGGGGCTGCGAGAGAGTGACCGGACCAAGTTCACCCAACTGGCTTCACACACCTAAAGCAAGACCGGAAATTAAAGTCTTCAGATTTCTGGCCCAGAGCTTTAAAATACTACACCAAACTGGGCCTCAAGTGGTTTAAGTTCTCTTACTCTAGGGCTGGGATGGTGAACCTGTGGCACGCGTGCTGGAAGTGGCACACACAGCCATCTCTCTGGGCACATGGAGCGGTTGGCCGTTGCTCTTCTGGGTTCTGGCATGCCAAACAGCTGGTGTTCATGTGTGTGAGAGTGCCATAAACAAAAAGAGCAGATACCCGGTACACATGCGCGTGCTGGGAAGATTATATTCCGGTTTCCGGTGTGCATGCGCATGCGAAGACTAGGTGCCCAGCGCGCCGCAACCCAGAAGAGCAAGGGGAGCAGAGCTGCCCGCCAGTACGGGCGGGCCGGAGTTTCCCTCCCCGCCCGAGCAGGCATCTTGCGTGGCCCTAGATCTCCAGCCCGCGGCATTGATACGCATCCATGGTCCGGAGCGCCTGGCCAGCTTGGGCACATGTGGCAGCAGGGCAGGATTTGCTGGCTGGTGTTGCAACTTCCTCAAGGTCAAGCGATCAGTATTTGAATGCTCAGAATAGAATAAGAGATTTGGAATTGGAATGGAATGGAACAAACAGAATGGAATGCAATGGAACGGAACAGGACAATAGAAAATGGAAAATAGAATAGAGTACAGAATAGACTAGAAAAGAACAACAGAATAGAATAGAGAAAATGCAGAATAGAATAGAACAGAATGGAAAGCAGAATAGAATAGAATGCAGAATAAAACAACAGAATAGAATAGAGAACAGAATAGACTGAACAGAACAACAGAACAGAATAGAGAAAATGCAGAATAGAATAGAACAGAATAGAGAACAGAATAGAATGGAGAATAGAATTCAGAATAAAACAGAACAGAATAGAACAGAGAACAGAATAGACTGAACAGAGCAACAGAATAGAATAGAATGCAGAATAGAGAGCAGAACAGAATAGAGAACAGAATAGAATACAGAACAGAATTGAATTGAACAGAACAGAATAAAATAACAGAGGTGGAAGAGACCTTGCAGGTCTTCTAGTCCACTGCTTAGGCAGGAAACCCTACATGAGTCTGGACAAATGGCTGGCCAATCTCTTCTTAAAAACCTCCAGTATTGGAACATCCACAAATTGTGTTTGTGTGTGTGTGTGTGTGTGTGTGTGTGTGTGTGTGGTCTTTAAACATTTTATTAGATTGAAGGCAACACTAGGAGAAACTTCCTATCTCCCAGACCCTTCCTACTATCACCTTAGGGAAGAGGGAGAGGGAACAAATTATTCCAGCAGAGGGTTGTTTTATTACATCGGTCGCGGGGAGGGAGGATGCGAGGACAGAAGATCAAAAGGTCGGTTGGGAGACCGTGGCTGCTGGCTACACCCGGTCGTTTGTACCAACCCCCGCAGACTAGGTGGTCAGGAACTACAGAGCCCGGGCCTGCGGCTGATGCTTTGCAATGCAAGGTCCGTAACCAACAAGGCCCCCCTCATTAGCGAGTTGATCTCCGAGGGGGAGCTGGACCTTGCAGGGATAACGGAGACCTGGTTGGGCCACGAGGGTGGTTTACCCCTCGTGGAAATGTGCCCACCGGGTTTCCGTGCATTCCATCAGCCTCGGGCCCTGGGTAAGGGTGGTGGGGTGGCGGTAGTTATACGGGATGGTCTAGAACCGAGAGAGTTCACTGTCCCTCAGATACCCGGTTGTGAGTCCCTTGGTGTGAAATGGGGCCCAGGGAGGCAGTTGGGCCTGCTGATTGTATACTTGGCTCCTCGCTATACATCAGCGGCCCTGCCCGAGCTCCTCGAGCTGATCTCAGAGACGGCGGTTGAGATCCCCAGGCTTTTGGTCATGGGAGACTTCAACCTGCCGTCGACGGGAGCAGCATCTGAGGTGGCTCGGGAGTTCATGGCTTCCATGACAGCCATGGGCCTGACCCGATTAATTCAGGGCCCCACACACGAGGGCGGTCACACACTGGACCTTATTTTTGTATCTGAACAGTGGACGAGTGATCTGGGAATAGGGGATTTAGTTATTACTCCCCTGTCATGGTCAGATCACTCATGTCTCCAGCTCGACTTCCCTGCCGCTACCCCCCACCGCGAGGAGGCGGAGCCAGCCTGTCCAAGCTGGTACCGCCCCAAGCACCTGATGGAACTGGATAGGTTCCAGATGGAGCTTGGGCCACTACCTGTAGCCCTGTCCCGCGCTCGGTCGGAGGACCTAGTGGCCGCCTGGAATATGGCGGCGGCTGGGGCCTTGGACCGGGTTGCGCCTCTGCGACCTCTCCTGCGGCAGCGATCCACCCGAGCTCCTTGGTATACCGAGGAGCTGAGGGTGATGAAGCGCCATAGGAGACGTCTAGAGAGCAGGTGGAGATCCTCACGCTCCGAGTCTGATCGAACACAGGTAAGAGCCTATTTACGGACCTACCTTGTGGCATTGAGAGCGGCCAAACGTAGACATTGTGCTGCTCATATTGCGTCCGCGGATAACCGCCCTGCCGCCCTGTTTAAGGTGACCCGCTCTCTCCTGTCACAGGGGACGCGGGGGGCACCCTTGCAGGGTAGAGCAGAGGAGTTTGGGGAATATCTGCAGGACAAAGTCGCTCAGATCCGGAGCGGATGGGCCCCCTCCAGTGGTCTGGACGGGCCGTCAACAGTGAGTCTTGTAAGACCATTCTGGGAGGAGTTTGACTCTGTTGCCCCCGAGGATTTAGACAGGTTGCGTGGACGGCTGCGACCCACTACATGTTCAATGGACCCGTGTCCCTCCTGGCTGGTACTGGCATCCTGGGAGGTGACACGAGGCTGGCTTCTGGGCCTGGTGAACGCCTCATTGGGTGAGGGATCCTTACCAACTGCCTTGAAAGAGGCGGTGGTGAGGCCCTTACTCAAGAGGCCTTCACTGGACCCAACGGAACTAGCTAATTATCGTCCAGTCTCCAACCTTCCCTTTTTAGCGAAGGTTGTTGAGAATGTGGTGGCGCAGCAATTTCCACGACACCTTGACGAATCCGAATATTTAGACCCACGCCAGTCCGGCTTCCGACCCGGGCACAGCACAGAGACAGCCTTGGTCGCGCTGGTTGATGATCTCTGGAGGGCCAGAGATAGAGGTTGTTCCTCTATCCTGGTCCTATTAGACCTCTCAGCGGCTTTTGATACCATTGACCATGGTATCCTATTGCGCCGGCTGGAACGGATGGGAGTCGGAGGCACTGTTTTACGGTGGTTCAGCTCCTACTTCTCCGATCGGTCGCAATGTGTGTTGACAGGGGGGCAGAGGTCGACCCTGAGGCCACTCACTTGCGGGGTGCCACAGGGGTCGGTCCTCTCGCCTCTCCTGTTCAACGCATATGTGAAGCCACTGGGGGAGATCATCCGTGGTTTTGGGATTGAATACCATCTGTACGCTGATGACACTCAGCTGTACGTTTCAACCCCAAACCACCCCAGCGAGGCTGTCGAAGTGATGTCCCGGTGTTTGGAAGCCGTCGGGGTCTGGATGGGGGACAACAGACTCAAACTCAACCCCTCCAAGACTGAGTGGCTGTGGCTACCGGCACCTCGGTTCAGTCAGCTGACTCCAACGCTGGCCATAGGGGGCGAACAACTGCCCCCTGTGGAACGGGCGCGCAATTTGGGCGTCCTCCTAGATGCCCGGCTGTCAATGGATGACCATGTGGCAGCCGTGGCAAGGGGGGCGTTCCACCAGGTTCGCCTGGTGCGCCAATTGCGCCCCCTTCTGGACCGGGATGCCCTACGCACGGTCACTCATGCACTGGTGACGTCTCGCCTGGACTACTGCAACGCTCTCTACATGGGGCTTCCCTTGGGACGCGCCCGAAGACTGCAGCTAGTCCAGAACGAGCTGCACTGGCTACCTGTGGTCTTTCGGGTGCGTTTCAAGGTTCTGACCACCATCTTTAAAGCGCTCCATGGCATAGGGCCTAGCTACCTGCGGGATCGCATCCTCCCACACACATCCCTGCGGCCAATTCGCTCTCACAGGGAGGGGCTTCTCCTGGTGCCGTCCACTAGGCAATGCCAACGGGCGACACCGAGGAGTAGGGCCTTCTCTGTGATGGGCCCAACCCTCTGGAATGATCTCCCCCCCGACATTAGAACCACTGCTGACTTCCGCTCCTTCCGACAGAAATTGAAGACACACCTGTTCTGACTGGCTGGCCTGGCATAATTTTAACGTCTACCTCCTGGCATACATATTTCTTACTGGTTTTTTAAGGGGATTGCTCTTTTAGACTTAATTTTATAGGATTTTGGGGTTTTAAATGCTGTACATTTTAAATTATTTACTTAGCAGTACAGTTCTGTATATCTTTTTATCCTCCTCTCATTTATGTATTTATTTACTTAATATTTTAATTGTTTATTATGATGTATTTTGATATGGACTGTACACCGCCCCGAGTCCCTTTCGGGAGAGGGGGCGGTCTATAAGCGCTAAGAAATAAATAAATAAATACAATTTAGGGCATGTTTTTTTTAAAAAAGCAAAGGCAGAACCAGTTTCTGTAGCTTCCTCCTGCACCCCAAATCCCGAGATTAAAATACTTGGGACAATTATGGGCTGTTAGAAAAAAAAATGCCTTCCCATATCTAGACGATTCTGTTCTTGTACCGTGTTATCAGGCCTGTTTACTAGGCTGTGGTTTCTTGAAACGTCGGAGTAAGACAACCCTTTTTGATCTGCATCCAGGAGTTGTTGCAGACGACAGAAAATTGGGAGGGCTGGCCAACCATCAAGACGACAGACAAAGATTGCAATCTAATCCAGAGAGTCGGGAAAGGCTGGGCTGAGAACGAGATGTCCTTCAAAGAGGATGTAAGAAATGGAAGGGATTATAATGAGGGAGGAGAAAAGCATGGCAGATATACAAGATGGAGAATTCATGGCTTGTGTTGTGGCCCGCCAGTGTCCAGTGGAGCCGGCAGCAGATTTGGACAGTGAGGAGGTTGGGGAGGAACATGGGCCAGTCCTGGAGTCGGGGGAAAGTTCTGATGAGGGCTCTGTGTCAGAGGCAGAGAGTGGTCCAGAGCCATCTGACAGTTATCAGCTGCCTTCGGAATCGGAGATCAGCGAGGCAGAAGAACAGTTGGAGCCTGTTCCCAGTGTGTACATGCACAGAGCTGCCAAGAGAAGGGAACCGCTAAGGAAGAAGAGTCGACTCGGGAGTAAAGGCACAGGTGGACGGTGAATGGCCCCTCCCATAGGGAATAAAGAGGAGCGAAAGGGGAGTGGAGTTTGCAGGAGGCAATTAGTTCCATTCATTAGGGTGAAGATCTGTTCTTGATTTCTTGCCAAGTATTGTCTGCTACAGCCTGGCGTTTGGAAGATATTGGCCTGGCAGCTCTCCAACACTGACAAAGGTCTGTAGTGGTGAAATCTCATGAAAGACTGTTGGCCGAGACTTTGTTGGAGAGGAATTATCCACTTTAACTTAAATAAAAGAGGTTTTATTGGGACAAGGATTCGGCTTCATGATCTTGGGAAGCCTAATTCAGAACAGCTTGGAAACGTTATAACGGAGAGAGAGAATGGAGAGATACCAGAGGAGGAGAACATGAGCCAACTGTGGGAGCAGCTGGTGGAAGAGCTAAATCAGTTCTGGGTTGTGCAGTAGTCAAAGTTGCGTATGGAAGACACACGAAGTCCTCATCCCTCTCTGCTTTTAATCCTATATTTGGGCTGCTGAGTACGATTTTGGGCGCCATAATTAAGATGGGTCAGGACAGGACATGAGAAGACAGATCGAAGGACCTGTGCATGTTCGGTTTGAAGAACAGAAGACTCGGGAAGAAGATAACATAACAACAGAGTTGGAAGGGACCTTGGAGGTCTTCTAGTCCAACCCCCTGCTAAAGCAGGAGACCATTTGCCCAATCTCTTCTTCAAAAACTTCCAGTGATGTAGCATCTACCTACAACATCTGAAGGCAAGTTGGTCCACTGATTGATTGTGCTAACTGTCAGAAAATTTCTCCTCAGTTCTAGGTTGCTTCTCTCCTTGATTAATTTCCACCCATTGCTTCTTCACCTGCCTTCAGGTGCTTTGGAGAATAGCTTGACTCCCTCTTCTTTGTGGCAGCCCCTGAAATATGGGAACACTGCTATCATGTCTCCCCTAGTGGGGACATGATAGCAGTCTTCCAATATCTAAGGTGCTATTATCAATATCCGCATTCTCCAAAGCACATGAGGGCAGGACAAGAAGCAATGGGTGGAAACTAATCAAGGAGAGAAGCAACTTAGAACTGAGGAGAAGCTTCCTGACAGTTAGAACAATTAATCAGTGGAACAGCTTTCCTCCAGAAGTTGTGAATGCCCCAACACTGGAAGCCTTTAAGAAGATGTTGGATAGCCATTTGTCTGAAACTGCATAGGGTTTCCTGCCTAGGCAGGGGGTTGGACTAGAAGGCCTCCAAGGTCCCTTCCAACTTTACTATTGTATTGTATTGTATTGTATTGTTGGACAGCCATTGGTGTGGGATGGTCTGGGATCTCCTGCTTAATTTGAGGGCTGGACTAGAAGATCTCCAAAGTTCCTTTCACCTCTCTTATTCTGTTAATTAATCAGTGGAACATTTTCCCTCTAGAACTTGTAGGTTTTTAAAGGAGAGACTGGACAACCCCTTTGTTCGAAATGGAAGAGGACCATGATGGTGAACCTATGGCACGGGATGGGGGGTGGGGAGTTGCGCGCGTATGCACAGGGGGATGGCACGCACATCCATGTGCCCCCCGTGCTCCCCCTGCTTTTGGCACACGGTGGCAAAAAGGTTAGCCCTCACTGGCATAGGGCCTCCTGCTTGAGCAGGGGGTTGGACTAGAAGACCTCTAAGGTCCTTTCCAACTCTATTCTGATTGAGATCTTTTTAAGAGGAGGCTGGACAAGGATGTTTTTAACTGGTTTTCCTGCACCCCCGCAGAGAGTCAGACTAGATGACATCTCCCCCCACCCCCTACCCCCCTGCCAATCCCATCGTTCTCTCACCAGATCAACTCCTGGCTCAGGAGATGTTTCTTAAGTCAGAGAAAGCATTGAGTGTCTGTGTGCTGGCAGAGGGAGCGTTTTATTTTATTTATTTTTTAAAAAAAGAAGAGCTTCTCACAGTGTAGGTTACACGGGGTTTATTTAAAGGCCCCTTCTGAATTCTTCGAGTGGGTTATCTCAAAAAAGCACCGGATGGGAAGATAGATTAGCCAGCAGCTGGGTCTTCCTTGCGCAGCCCTTGGGACCCTGGAATGACGTCATTCCTGGAACGGAGCACAGGCTGCCACCAGTTGAGATTGCTCGAGGCTCTCCAGAGAGAGTCTGTTTACAGCAGTGCGCTCTCTCGGAGGTGGCGCAGAAGCTGGAAATGAGCAAGGGGGCCTGGGATACCTTTGCAAAAAAAAAAAAAAAGGCAGCCTGGCAGAGACACAGAAGGTTGCTAAAGACCCCCTCGGCATAAAGGGGGCTTCTTCCCCAGCTATGTGACCTCGGCCGTCCCAACAAAACGCCCTTATGGATGTTTTGGAGCAGTGTTTCTCAAACTTGGCGACTTTAAGTCCTGTGGACTTCAACTCCCAGAATCCCCCAGCCAGCATAGCTGGCTGGGGAATTCTGGGAGTTGAAGTCCACAGGACTTAAAGTCGCCAAGTTTGAGAAACACTGTTTTGGAGCCATCGTGATGAAGTGGCCATCTTTTAATATAATAACGGAAGGGACCTTGGAGGTCTTCTAGTCCAACCCCCTGCTTAGGCAGGAAACCCTACAACACTTCAGACAAATGGTCAACATCTTCTTAATGACTTCCAGTGTTGGGGCATTCACAACCTCTGGAGGCAACTTCTGTTCCACTGATTAATTGTTCTCACTGTCAGGAAGTTTCTCCTCAGTTCTAAGATGTTTCTCTCCTTGATTAGTTTCCACCCATTGCTTCTTGTCCTACCCTCAGGTGCTTTGGAGAATAATTTGACTCCCTCTTCTTTGTGGCAACCCCTGAGATATTGGAACACTTCTATCATGTCTCCCCTAGTCCTTCTTTCTATTAAACTAGATTACCCAGTTCCTGCAACCATTTTTCATATGTTTTAGACTCCAGTCACCTCATCATCTCTGTTGCTCTTCTCTGCATTCTTTCCAGATTTTCATTTTTTTTTTTTTACATTGTGGTGACCAAAACTGAATGCAGTATTCCAAGATCTTAGTTCAGATCCTTTCTCCTGTAGGTAAACTTTCTGGGTAGCGTTTAATCTGCCTCTCTTTTTCTCAACCTCAGCCAGGGGGGAGAAGCAACCTAGAACTAAGGCGAAATTTCCTGACAGTTAGAACAATTAAACAGTGGAACAACTTGCCTCCAGAAGTTGTGAATTCTCCAACACTGGAAGTTTTAAAGAAGAGATAGGACAGTCACTTATCCGAAATGGTATAGGTTCTCTTGCTTGAGCAGGGGGCTGGACTAGAAGACCTCCAAGGTCTCTTCAGCCCTGTGGTTCTAGGACAGTGGTGGGCAACCTTTTTTTTTCAACTGAGCCAAATCTCGCCAAAACCACGATTGAAATTTATTTTGAGAGCCACATTTTTAAAACCGAAAATACATAGGATGGTACACTGTTTTTAGTTTCAATAAACTCTGGCATTTGAAGCACGCAAGTTTTAAAGCTGTCAAGTTACAAGATCCTTGCATCCCTAACCCTTTAGGAAAAAAACCCCAAGGGGTCTTCAAACCTGACAGCTTTAAGACTTGTGGACTTCAACTCCCAGAATTCCTCCTCCAGTCATGTTGGCTCAGGAACTCTGGCATTGAAGCATGCAAGTCTTAAAGCTGTCAAGTTGCAAGACCCTTGCACCCCTAACCCTTTAGAAAAAAAAACCCCAGGGGTCTTCAAACCTGACAGCTTGAAGACTTGTGGACTTCAACTCCCAGAATTCTGAGAGTTGAAGTCCACCAAGGGCATCAATCATATTAGCCCAGGGATCTGCAAAATTGGCTCTTAAGACTGGTGGACTTCAACTCCCAGAATTCTGAGAATTGAAGTCTACCAGTCTTAAAACAGCCAACTTTGCAGACCTCTGTGTTAGCCCAAAGCCTGGCGCTGGGCAGGCCTTGCTCCCCCATTGGTGGAGCCCCAAGAAGCGAGGAGGGAGAAAAAGAGACGGAGGCCAAGGAGCTTCCCCCCCGCCCCCTCCCAGCAAAAATCTAACCAGGGAGCCGGGCGGGCAGTAGCAAATTAACCTCAAAACGTATCAACGCTTGGAAGGACATTGTGAACAAAAACCAGCGTGCAACATGGAAGGATCCCAAATGACTTAACGTTTGTAATGCTGAACTGTCCAAGAATGCTAAACCAATTTGTGATTGCAACTTCCTCGAAAGCCTTTTGAGCGCACCCGGATTAAGGTTCCCTTCCCACAACTTTGTTACCAAATCCCATGGCCACCAAATTAACTCACCCATTTCCACATATACCCAATCATAAAGTAATCAAGACTGACTGGAATGGCACACACACACACACACACACACAAATTAAAAATCATAAAGCTGAAGGTGAGCCTGTTTCTCAACCTTGACAACTTTAAGGGGTGTGGACTCCAATTCCCAGAATTCCCCAGCCAGCCATACTCCAATTGTAATTTCTTCTTAAAATAGGATAGAAAGGCTCATGGCAAGAAACTCCAGGCATCCAAACAACTAAAAGGTCAAGGCTGTGTGTTAATTCTGTTTCCCACTTATTTCACAAAGTGGGCTGATTTATTTATCCCACTCATTTATGCCATGCTGTCTTTAGTTTTTGAAACATTTTACAGACTAAGCCTTTTTTAAAAAAATGCCATCAATGTATACACAATTTATTGAGCTGGTATAGGTTCTCCTTGAGCAGGTGGCTGAATTAGAAAACCTCCAAAGTCCCTTCCAGCTCTGTTCTATTCTAAAGACTCTCTTGTGCTCAGCTCCATTCCAAACAATACTGACACACCCCCTACTGGACCGGAGTGCCCTGCGCATGGTCACTCATGCGCTGGTGACGTCTCGCCTGGACTACTGCAATGCCCTCTACATGGGGCTTCCCTTGGGACGCATCCGGAGACTGCAGCTAGTTCAGAACGCAGCCGCGCGGGTTATTATGGGAAGTACACGTTACTCCCACGTAACACCTCTCCTGCGCGAGCTGCACTGGCTACCTGTGGCCTTTCGGGTGCGTTTCAAGGTATTGATCACCATCTTTAAAGCGCTCCATGGCAGAGGACCTAGTTATCTGCAGGATCGCATCCTACCACACACGTCCCTGCGACCTATCCGCTCACACAGGGAGGGGCTCCTCCTGGTGCCGTCTGCTAGGCAATGCCAGCGGGCGACACCTAGGAGTAGATCCTTCTCTGTGATGGGCCCAACGCTCTGGAATGACCTCCCCCCAGACATTCGAACTACCACCGACCTCCGTTCCTTCCGGCAAAAGTTAAAGACTCACCTATTTCAATCAGCTGGCCTGGCACTTTCTTAGTTTTCCTCCCAGGGATTTATTTTATTTTAGGGTTTGGGGTTTTAATTGTGATGTTTTTAGGATTAGAATTATTTATTTCTTAGTACAGCCTATCTCCCCCTCCAAATGTATCTTAAATGTAGCTTAAATGTATTTAATTATTATGACTGGTTTTATTGTATCGACTGTACACCGCCCCGAGTCCCTTTTTGGGAGAGGGGCGGTCTAAAAATCTAAGAAATAAATAAATAAATAAATAAATACGGTCAGTACTAGTTTTCCTGATTTCCTGATTAGGGAGGATCCTGAAGTCGGGCGGGGACGAGAAGCGAGGAGGCAGAAAAAGAAACGGAGGCTAAGGAGCTTCCCCCCGCCCCCTCCCAACAAAAATCTAACCGGGGAGCCGGGCGGGTGATCGGCTAATTTGCTACTGCCCGCCCGGCTCCCCGGTTAGATTTTTGTTGGGAGGGGGCGGGGGGAAGCTCCTTAGCCTCTGTTTCTTTTTCTGCCTCCTCGCTTCTCGTCCCCGCCCGACTTCAGGATCCTCCCTAATCATTGTGGGTCGATAAAAGGGAAAGGGGCGCTTGTTTTGAAGTGCCTGAGAGGAGGGAGGGGAGAGGGCGCCCGGCACACAGAAGAGCCGCATTAAAATGTGTAAAGAGCCGCGTGTGGCTCGCGAGCCGCGGCTTGCCGACCACTGTTCTAGGAGAAGACACTCTTGCAAACTTCGAATTGGACATCATCCCAGATTTGCAGATTTAAAGTTTGATACACCAGGAGGCGATCTCAGCCGCCGCATCTTAAAATGTCTCAAAAGTAACATCCAGTTCTGTGTATGTTGCTTTGTGAGATTTAAAATGCTGGGAATCTGATCTGGAGGAAAAAAAGTAGTATTTCAGAATATTAATTGGGTTATTTTGTTTTTTGAGAGTGGAAAGTTATCTACTAGTGACACCTAGGGTTCATTTTTAAAAAGACAATCGGAATAGCAGAGACAGAATAGAATAGCGGAGTTGGAAGTCATCTAGTAGGTCATCTAGTCCAACTCCTTGCCCATACAGGAGACCCTACACCATTTCTGACAAATGCTTGTCCAATCTCTTCTTTAAAACACTCAATATTGGAGCTTCCACAACTTCCGAAGACAAGCTGTTCCATGGGTTGATTGTTTTCTGACTGTTAGAAAATTTATCCTTATTTCCAGGTTGAATCTCTCCTTGGTCAGTTTCCATCCATTATTCCTTGTCTGGCCTTCGGGTGCTTTGGAGAATAGCTTGATCCCCTCCTCTCTCTGGCAGCCCCTCAAATATTGGAACACTGCTGATTTTAAATTTAAATAAATGATTAAGAAAAAAAGGTGGAGGGAACATGGATCAAAATTTGCACATGCCACAAAATTGGATAGGGTGCCTACTGCCCTTGAAGATGGAAATGAATGTTGAAATAATCTTGACAGGTTTCTCAACCTTGAGCTCATGAAAGTGTGTGGACTTCAGCTCCCAGAATTCCCGAGGTAGCATGTTTGACCCCTGAGCTACAAATCTTCTGTTGTGACGACTTATAGATAATTTCATTTATTTAAGCAATTCACATAGCCACATCTCTCGCTGAAGAATTGACAAGAATTGAAACCACCTACCCCCCAAATCTCCCTTTATATAAAAAAGTGTGTGTGTGTGTGTGTGTGTGTGTGTGTGTGTGTGTTTACCCAGCATAATTCTGGAACGCCTTGAGCAATTTCCACCAAAGTTGGTACACAAATGGCTTACTCTCTGGAAACAAATACTGTGGGGGTAAGACATCCCTAACACCCCTCGGGGTGTGTGTTCTGTTAAGATGCAGCCTGTTGTGCCTTCAAATGGTTTCTACCGTACTGCCGTAAAATGGCTTGTACTGTGTAGCGCAGTGGCATGGCAGCTTTCCAAGATAGATAAGGTCGGTAGTCATAAATATTCCTTTAAAAGACTGTTTGCCAGACCGTTGCAGTGTCCTCGGGCCACGTGATCCTCTTTTACGACCTTCTCAAAAGTAAAAGTCAATGGGGAAGCCAGATTCACCTCAAAAACGGCTCAGTAACTTATCAACCAAAGCGATTCATTTAACAAGTGCATGCAAGAAAGCTCGTAAAATGGAGCAAAATTCACTTAACCAATGTCTCGCTTAACATCAGAAACGTTGAGCTCCATTGTGGTCGCAAGTCGAGGAGTGCTTGTATCAAACTGTTGTGTTTATCCTTTGTCAGTGTGCTCAAATTGGGGTTTCTTCATTTACTGCCTTCCAAATACAGCTAGTCCTCCACTTACGACCACAATTCAGCCCAACATTTCTGTTGCTAAGTGCATCATTTGCTAAGTGAGTTTTGCCCCGTTTTACACACCTTTCTTGCCGGCGGTCGCAAAAGGGGATTGCGTGATAATGGGACACTGCGACCGTCATAAATGCGAGTCATTTGCCAAACCTCTGCATATTGATCACCTGATTGTAGGGGATGCTGCAACGGTCGTATGTGTGAGAAATGGTCGTAAGCAGAGGTGGGTTCCTACCGGTTTATCCCGGTTCGGCCGAGTAGGTTGTAACTCGGTCTGCCACGCCTCTGAACTGGTTCTATTGGTGGAGGTACCATCTTGATTTTCGGTAATGCGCATGCCCAGAACAATCTTTATTGCAGAAATTTACTTTTTCTTCCTTTTCTAACCTGCGTGTGCAAAAAAATATTTTTGCACACCGAACCAGCATTAATGCCGGCAGCAGCCCAACCTTGGTGTAAATTCCCTTTTCCAAGGACGTTGTCATTTCAAATGGTCACCAAATGATTTGTTGTAAGTCAAGGACTACCTGGGTGCTAAATTTTGGCTCTCCGGCTACAAATTTTCTCCCAATTAGGGAGGAAAAAACCCACCTTGGAAAAAGAACATTTTAATTCCCTTACTGGGAATTCCCAGTTCTCCCCTTCGTCCACCAGGGGGCGCTCGTGGGCCACCTTCAGGAAAGCTCTGTGTGATATTTCCTCTGTTTCTGTTGATGCTGGAAGGGAAACTTGAGGGATGTTGAGGTGGCAGGGCTGAGGAAGGAAGGAAAGAATAATTTTATGGTAAATTTCCAAGCCCGTTAATCTCTCGCTTGCAAAAAAAAAGACTAGATTCTGATACTTCCTAGCGTGTCAGAAGGCCGTTTGTCTGCAGAATGGAGGTTCTCATTACCGGAAGGGCTTTAGGGGAAAAAAAGATTTCCAAGAAGAAGTCATCTCGGGCTAAGCCAGGAGCTGGGAGGCCTCTGGCTCTTTCCGTGACAAGAGAGGAACGTTCTGGAGAAGCATCCGGTTTATGGGTCATCCACGGTAGTGAGTTCTTGTTCAGAAGACTGTGGAGTTTCTCAGATACTTCTTGGGTGAGAAGTGCAATGTCTTTCAAGGAAAAACGAAGTCCAGTTGCTTTTGGAAAAAGCACATGCAAGAAGTTAGCACCCACCCTTCTCCTAGAACCGTGATGGTGAACCTATGGCTCGCGTGCCACAAGTGGCACGCAGAGCCATTTGTCAGGGCATGCGAGGCGCTGCCCTGTCAGCTGAGTTCACCTTTTTAAAAGCTATTTTTCGCCTTCCCCAGGCTCCAGAGGCTTTATAGGAGCCTGGGGAGGGCGAAAAGAGCCTCCCCCGCCCCCTCGGAGGCTTCAGGGACCGACCCTGAAGCCTTCAGAACGCTTAAAACCACCCTCCGGTTTGCTTGGAGGGTGGTTTTAAGTGCTCCGAAGGCTTCAGGGAAGCCTCTGGACAGTCCCTGAAGCCTCCGGAGGGCCTCCGGGGGGTCAGGGGAGGCTCTTTTCGCCCTCCCCAGGCTGCTATAAAGCCCCTGGAGCCTGGGAAGGGCAAAAAAAAAACATGTAAAAATGAGGGTGGTTGCGCGTTTTGCACGCATGCGCACTGGGGTGGTTGCGCGTTGCATTATGGGTGCGGCACGCCCGCACTCGACCCCCCTGCGCTCCCCACACTTGTGGCACGCGAGCCAAAAAAGGTTCGCCATCACTGTCCTAGAAGAATGAGATACTTTAAGGAATATGAAAAATGCCGAACATTATATTTCCCTAGATGAGAAATGGAGAAACATGGGGGTTTTTTAGAGTGAGAAAGCAGCCCCCACCTTCCTTAATAGCTCCCAGCATTTAAAAAAATTAAAAGATAGGGTTTTAGGTAAAGGTAAAGGTTCTCCTTGCACATGCGTGTTAGCCATCCCCAACTCTAGGGGGCGATGCTCATCTCCATTTCAAAGACGAAGAGCCAGCGCTGTCCGAAGACGTCTCCGTGGTCATGTGGCCAGCATGACTCAATGCCAAAGGCGCACGGAACGCTGTTCCCTTCCCACCAAAGGTGGTTCCTATTTTTCTACTTGCATTTTTTACGTGCTTTCGAACTGCTAGGTTGGCCGAAGCTGGGACAAGTAACAGGAGCTCACTCTGTTACGCGGCGCTAGGGATTCGAACCACCAAACTGCCGACCTTTCTGATCGACAAGCTCAGCATCTTAGCCACTGAGCCACCAAGTCCCCTTTTATGAATTTTTTTAACATATAATTTTTTTTACGTTTTATGTATACCTAAATACTACTACTATGGTTATTAGTATTGTGTATTAAAATATTGAATAATTAAATGATGGATGATTATGTACACGGTGGAGCAAATGCTAACGTGTTAACAACTTTAATTTTAATATTTAGAGTAATTATTAGAATTATGTGTGTATGATTAATGTAACTAATGCTATCAATATTATCACCGTTATTGTGCATCAAAACTAATTATACCCAGATGCCACACTGTTCATGTATTCAATACTTGTGTACATTTAAAAGAATGCTAATAAAAAAAGAGATAAAGAGATAGCTAGTTCTATTCATAAGCAAATACCCTCACCTGAGATCCAACAAAGGTAGAACTAGCCCTCAGCCACAATAGGAATTGTCCAAAGCCCCTTTCATTGCATCATTTCAGTTGCACCACCCCCAGCAGTCCAAACTTCAACCAAACATACGTAGCTCGGACAATCATAACCCTTACATGGCCCTGTGGGAGTCTGACAGCAGCCAATAGAACACATGTTCTTGCACAGGAACAGGAAGCTCAAGTGCAAAGCCCAAGAGAAGGAATAAATAACCCCCACTCTCAACTCCATGTGGTCAGCTGCCCAGTGTCACTGCGTTAAATGTTTGCTAGCTGAAACAATAAAAATTTTTGTTAAAAAAAAATGTTTGCTAGCTGAACTGAAAGAGTTACTGCGCAGGTCATAAGTTTTTATCAGCAATGATTTATTGCGCATGCTTAACATGTTTATATACATCACACATTCCAGAGACTTCTTCCCTTTTGATCTTCATTTGTCTGCCAGGAAGCTGGGAGACAAATTGCTTTTGCCAAAATGTAACAATTAGATAGATTTGTTTTATTTCCTTATTTCTTATTTTTGTACTAAAAGTTTGTTTTTCATTAGAACACGTTTTCGGGTTTTATTTTAATTTTCGCTTCTTGAAGAATATGCCTGTTTGGAAAAGCCGCGGTCTAAGCCTCATTTAGTTCAGGGTGAAATCTTCCCCTGACACCCAGAACTACCCATGTGCTTCTGGTTCATTATTAAACCATCTTTCCAATCGACCTCCAGCCTCTGTTTTGTCTCTAGTGCCTTTTCCCCAGCTTGGAATTGAATCTGATGGATATTTATTCCCACACACCCTTTTGGGACGATCTCTCTTCAGATGCTCTGGCTTATGCAACCCTTCCTGGGTGTCTTAGGAGAATAAGGACAAGTTGACTTGTTCTCTAAAGCACCTGAGGGCAGGTCAAGAAGTAACAGATGGACAGTTATCAAAGAGAGAGATCCAATGTGGAACTAAGGAGAAATTTCCGGGATAGGAGGCTAAAACGTAGGAAGAACGGTTGCAGGAATTGGATATGTCTGGTTTAATGAAAAGAAGGACTAGCGGAGAAGATATTGAATAATAGACTTGGAAGGGACCTTGTAGGTCTTCTAGTCCAACCCAAGCAGGAGACCCTATACCATTTCTCACAAGATGGCAGTCCAGTCTCTTCCTGAAAGCTTCCATCGATGAAGCTCCCACAACTTCTGAAGGCAACTTCTTGTTTATTGTGGTTTATTGCTCTCACCATTATTTCTAGGTTGAATCTCTCCTTGGTCAGTTTCCATCCATTATTCCTTGTTTTGCCTTCTAATGTTTTGGGAAATATGTTGACCCCCTCTTCTCTGTGACAGCCCCTGAGATATTGGAACACTCTGCTATCATCTCTCCCCTAGTCCTTCTTTTCTTTTCTTTTTTATTAAAAGTTTTAATACATTTTACAAATGTTTCCCCTTCCCTCCCTCCACCTCCAACCCTACCCCCCCACCTCCCAGAGCAAAATACAGGGTATAAACATTTAACAATCATACGCTAACATAAGCTAACTAACTTTAACACCCTACCTCCTCTTGTGCTTTAATTCCCCTTTTGTTAAATTAACTTTAGATAAATTGTAAACTTCCTTGTGCCTTCACTCAGAAGCTAATTGAAATTTTTTAGTCCGATATTTATTTTGAATATAGTCAATCCATCTTCTCCATTATATTTCTCATCCGAATGGTCCTTCTAATATGCTGTGATTTTGGCCATCTCTGCTAAGTTTACTACTTTTAACGTCCATTCTTGGATAGTGGGCAACTCTTCCTTCTTCCAATATTGCACCACCAACAATCTTGCTGCCGTCGTTAAGTTCAAAATCAAATTAGTCTCTATAATAGTACAGTCTGAAACTATGCCTAACAAAAACAACTGGGGAGTGAACTTTATCCTCTTTTTAAGTATATTTTGAATAACCCACCATATTTTTATCCAAAATGCTTTGACTTTTTTGCAAGTCCACCATATATGGTAATATGTAGCATCAGCACAATCACACTTCCAACATTTAGGTTGTAAATTCGGATACATACAAGATAATTTTTTGGGATCTAGATGCCATCTAGACAACATCTTATAAAAATTATCTCTCAAATTCTGAGCTTGCGTAAATTTTACATTTCTTACCCAAATCTTTTCCCATGTTTCCATCATTATTCCTAGTCCTTCTTTTCATTAAACTAGACATGCCCAGTTCCTGCAACCATTCTTCATATGTTTTAGTCTCCGGTCCCCTAATCCTCTTTGTTGCTCTTCTCTGTGCTCTTTCTAGAGTCTCAACATGACAGTGTCCCAATGTCTAAGAGCCTGGCACAAAGAAGAGGGGTTCAACTTATTTTCCAAATCACCAGAAGGCAGGACAAGAAGCAAGGGATGGAAAGTAATCAAGGAGAGAAGCAATCTGGAATTTTAAGGAGAAATTTCCAGATAGTTAGAACAATGAATGACTTGCCTCCAGAAGTTGTGGGTGATCCAACTCTGGAAGTCTTTAAGAAGACATAGGACAATCATTTGTCTGGAATGGTAAGGGTTCTTGCTTGAGCAGAGGGTTGGACTAGAAGACCTCCAAGATCTTGCTGTTCTGATAGAACAATTAACCAGTGGAACAGCTTGCCTCCAGAAGTTGTAGGTGCTCCAGCTCTGGAGGTTTTCAAGAAGATGAGACTGGACAGCCATTTGACTGGGATAGTATAAGTTCTCTTGCTTGAGCAAGAGGTTGGACTAGAAAAGGGGTCCTTAACCTTTTGTACCTCAGTTACAACTAAATTCATAATTTTAAATCCCGTGGACCACTAATATGTTCTGCTTAATGACTGGCTGGTTGGACATGGCTAGATGGTCCTGTGACCGGGTGGGCAAGGGCAATTTGATGGTACTCACATCAAGGGGCACCTCACCGCCCTCTACTTGCCCCTCCCCTCCCAACCACTCCTCCCCTGCCCACCCAGGCTCCTTAAGGCCCCAACAGGAAGCCGTTGCTGGAGCTAAGCAGCCACCAGGAGAAAGAATTGGCAAAACAGCTCAGTTCAAATTGGATCTGACCGAGAAGGAGGCTTAGCAGAATCACCTCACTCAGGACTACAAGCATAGGCTTTCCAAGCAGAGGGAATCACCTAGTGGGAGTGCAAGGCCAAGTACCAGCACCTGGAGGCTCAGCGGGCTGAGATGGTCAGCCAGTTCCAGGCCATGATGCAGTCCCACTGGAACGAGGCCCTCTGGCTGTTCGCCACCAGCGGTCCTTCCCTCCAGCCTTCGGCCAAAGCCCCCCACCAGGAGGCTGAAGCAGACCCCGTTGGAATTTCTCCTGACCCACATAAAAAGACCCCGAAGGGGGAGACTCTCTGCAGCAACATAACCATTCATTGCATGTATCCAGCTTAGGGGGCATAGTTTGAGGACCCCTGATTTAGTGCAATATAAAAAAATGCAAATAATTTCTCTGCGGACCACTAAAATTTTCTCATGGACCACCAGTTTGTGACCGCTGGACTAGAAGATCTCCATGGTCCCTTCTAACCCTATTATTCTATGTTCTAATGTAAGTCCTCCCTAAGGACAGGAAAGACATTTTGCTATTTTCCCATCGTTGCTGCGTGCTGGAGTTTCTCCTTTTTTCCTGCAGAAGCCCTGTGAAATCAACTTGCAAGAGGCCCTTTCAAATTACGGTGCTGAATTAAAAATGCTTTTATTAAGATTTGTGACCTAAATAAAAGCCTCTTTTAGGGACCACTGAGGTCAAAAATGTTTAATCACAAAACTGGTTCCAGGGATCTTCGAGACAATAATTTCCCTATTTCTGTTACGGCAATCTCTGTAGTGATACTGAAAGGCTAAAGTTATTATCTCGCAGAGCTCCAAAAGCACTTTTATTAAAGCCCAAACACACTGGCCTTTTTATTAAATTCATAAAATACACCCCACCTCCACCCTGTCCTGGGGTTTCTAGTCCCTTTTTCCCCATGATTGAAAATTCTGGTGTTTTTTAAAATTATTCCAGTAATAGATGTTCAGAACAGCATCTGAAAGGGATCTGATATAACCAAGTATAACCAGTCCTTGACTTACGACTCTCATTAAGCTTGGAATTATGGCCATAAATTGTGTGGCTCATCAAGTGAGTCATCAGGAGACTGATCCAATTTAGAATAGAATAGAATAGAATAGAGTAGAGTAGAGTAGAGTAGAGAATGTAGAACAGAACAGAACAGAATAGAGTAGAACAGAATGTAGAAGAATAGAATAGAATAGAATAGAACAGAACGTAGAACAGAATAGAACAGAATGTAGAAGAGTGGAGTAGAATAGAATAGAATGTAGAACAGAATAGAACAGAATAGAATAGAATAGAGAATGTAGAAGAATAGAATAGAATGTAGAACAGAATAGAACAGAATAGAGAATGTAGAAGAATAGAGTAGAGTAGAGTAGAGTAGAATAGAATAGAATGTAGAAGAATAGAGTAGAGTAGAGTAGAGTAGAATAGAATAGAATAGAATAGAATGTAGAAGAATAGAATAGAACAGAGTAGAGTAGAGTAGAGTAGACCAGAGTAGAATAGAATAGAATGTAGAACAGAATAGAATAGAATAGAGAATGTAGAAGAATAGAGTAGAGTAGAGTAGAATAGAATAGAATAGAATGTAGAAGAATAGAATAGAACAGAGTAGAGTAGAGTAGACCAGAGTAGAATAGAATAGAATGTAGAACAGAATAGAATAGAGCAGAGCAGAGCAGAGCAGAGTAGAATAGAATAGAATAGAACAGAACAGAACAGGATAGAATAGAACAGAACAGAACAGAATGTAGAAGAATAGAGTAGAGTAGAATAGAATAGAATGTAGAACAGAATAGAATAGAATAGAGAATGTAGAAGAATAGAGTAGAGTAGAGTAGAGTAGAATAGAATAGAATAGAATGTAGAAGAATAGAATAGAACAGAGTAGAGTAGAGTAGAGTAGACCAGAGTAGAATAGAATAGAATGTAGAACAGAATAGAATAGAATAGAGAATGTAGAAGAATAGAGTAGAGTAGAGTAGAATAGAATAGAATAGAATGTAGAAGAATAGAATAGAACAGAGTAGAGTAGAGTAGACCAGAGTAGAATAGAATAGAATGTAGAACAGAATAGAATAGAGCAGAGCAGAGCAGAGCAGAGCAGAGTAGAATAGAATAGAATAGAACAGAACAGAACAGGATAGAATAGAACAGAACAGAATGTAGAAGAATAGAGTAGAATAGAATAGAATGTAGAACAGAATAGAATAGAATAGAACAGAATTTAGAAGAATGGAATAGAACAGAGTAGAGTAGAGTAGAATAGAATAGAATAGAATGTAGAAGAATAGAATAGAACAGAGTAGAGTAGAGTAGACCAGAGTAGAATAGAATAGAATGTAGAACAGAATAGAATAGAGCAGAGCAGAGCAGAGCAGAGTAGAATAGAATAGAATAGAATAGAACAGAACAGAACAGGATAGAATAGAACAGAACAGAATGTAGAAGAATAGAGTAGAGTAGAATAGAATAGAATGTAGAATAGAATAGAATAGAACAGAATTTAGAAGAATGGAATAGAACAGAGTAGAGTAGAGTAGAGTAGAGTGGAATAGAATAGAATAGAATAGAATGTAGAAGAATAGACTGCACTAGAGTAGAGTAGAGTAGACTAGAGTAGAATAGAATAGAATGCAGAACAGAATAGAGCAGAGCAGAGCAGAGTAGAATGGAATAGAATAGAATAGAACAGAATGTAGAACATAGAATAGAATAGAATAGAATAGAATAGAATAGAATAGAGTAGAATGGCTGTCCACTCTCTTCTTAAAGACTTCCAGTGTTGGGGCATCCACAACTTCTGAAGGCAATTTGTTCCATTGATTAATTGTTCCAACTGTCAGGAAATTTCTCCTCAGTTGCTTCTCCTCAGTTGCTTCTCAGCCAGGGGTGAGAGTTGGAGGTTCTCCAAACCAGCCCTAACGTTAGCTACAGTTTCTCCCGAACCCATAGCAGCCCACCCCTGGCCCCAGCGTTCACGTCTGTCGCAATCTTTCTGGATCTTGAGCCTATCTCCTCCAGTGACGTGTCATCTCCATCATTCATCCCAACGTCTGGTGCTTTTGGGGGTGCCTGAGTGCTAAACACCCACCCCCACCCTCTGGCTTGAGATGCCCCGTGGCTTAATCTTGCTCAAAAGAGGGCAGGATTTGTTGTCAACCTCTTAATGAAATAAATGGCGGCTTGAAAAGTAATTGGGGAGAAAGCATCCTTGCCAGTGAGGGGGCGAAGGCAAATTCCTATAATTTACAGCTCATCCCTGTTAATTGAGATAAATGTATTTTGCCTCTTCTTCCCCCTTATCACCTGACTACGAATGGTGGCCAGGTGGAGCGTTTGGTATTGGGATAGATGCCTTGGCAGAGGGGGCTGATTAATGAGACTTACTTTGATGGCAGGAACGGGGATTTTATTTTAGTTGCAATTATCGCGGCGGCTTCCATGAAAGAATTTAACAGATTAGCAGAGTTGGGAGGGATCTTGTAGGTCATCTAGTCCAACCCCCTGCTCAAGCAGGAGACCGTACACCATTTCTGACAGGTGACAGTGCCAATCTCTTCTTGAAAGCCTCCAGGGATGAAGCTCCCACAACTTCTGAAGGCAACTTCTGTTCCATGGGTTGATTGCTCTCACTGTCAGAAAATTTCTCCTCATTTCTGGGTTGAATCTCTCCTTGGTCAGTTTCCATCCATTGCTCCTTGCCTGGCCTTCGGGTGCTTCTTTGTGGCATCCCCTTAGACATTAGGACACTGCTATCCTGTTGAGTCTCTAGAAAGAGAGCGGAGAAGAGCAATCAAGATGATTAGGGGACTGGAGGCTAAAACATGTAAAGAACAGTGGCAGGAACTGGGCATGGCTAGTTTAATGAAAAGAAGGAGTAGGGGAGACATGATAGCAGTCTTCCAATATCTGAATGGTTGCCACAGAGAAGAGGGGGTCAAAATATTTCCCAAAGCATTAGAAGGCAAAACGGAATAACAGATGGAAACTGATCAAGGAGAGATTTAACCTAGAAATAATGAAGATTTCAAGAAGAGACTGGACTGCCATCTTGCCAGAAATGGTATATGGTCTCCTGCTTGTGTGGGATGGGGGGGGGGGGGTCATCATCCCCTTTGTCTCTCTGGCAGCCCCTCAAATATTGAAAGACTGCTATCATGTCATCCTTAGTACTTCTTTTCATCAAACTAGACATGCCCAGTTCCTGCAACCGTTCTTCATATGTTTTAGTCTCCAGTCCCCTAATCCTCTTGGTTGCTCTTCTCTGCACTCCTTCTAGAGTCTCAACATCTTTTTTTTGTACAGTTTAGTGACCAAAACTGGATACAATATTCTAGATGTGGTCTTACTAGGGCTTTATAGAGTGGTATTTGCACCTCACTTGATCTTGATTGATTGATGATTGAAGTCGCTCAACTGGGGAATTTGAAAATGTGAGAACCTCTACTTGGAGACAAGCCAAAGAAAGGGCAAGGATGGCCAACACTTCAGAAGGCTGCTGGACTTCTGAACAAGAAGAAGCTTCATGGGTGAATCCTGCATCCAGTTTTGGTCACCACATGACATCTGGAGACTTTGGAAAAAGCGAGAAGAAGAGCAATTCAGAGGATTAAAGGCCTGGAGGATAAAACCTATGAAGAAGGGCTGCAGGGATTGGGTATGGCTAGTTTGATGAAAAGAAGGACTAGGGGAGACATGATAGCAGTCTTCCAATATCTCAGGGGTTGCCCCAAAGAAGAGGGAGTCAAGCTATTCTGCAAAGTACCAAGGAGGCAAGGCAAGAAACAATGGATAGAAACTAACCAAGGAGAGAAGCAACCTGGAATTAAGGAGAAACTGCTGTTGGAAGAAATGTCCTTCTGGGTTCAGTCCCAAGTGGGGAAAGAGACACTGGATTCATGGAAGTTGCTTGGAAAGAAGATTTATTGATGAATAGGATCACATGCCTTGAAGATCAAAGAAGAGGGAGTCAAAGTATTCTCCAAGGCACCTGAGGGTAGAACAAGAAGCAATGGGTGGAAACTAATCAAGGAGAGAAGCAACTTAGAACTAAGAAGAAATTTTCTGACAGTTAGAACAATTAATCAGTGCCCTTTTAACATTTCCTAAAATATCTCATTTTCCTAGGAGAGAGGTGAGTGCTAACTTCTTACACTTCCTAACAGTGAGAACAATGAACCAGTGGGACAACTTGCCTCCAGAAGTTGTAGGTACTTCATCACTGGAGCTTTTTAAGAAGAAACTGGACCGCCACTTGTCTGAAATAGTATAGGATAGGATCTCCTGCTTGAGCAGGCGTCTGGACTAGAAGACCTTCAAGGTCCCTTCCAGCTCTGTTCTGATTCTGAAATTTGGGATGAGTAACACAGCATCCTCTATTCCAATTTTCTCTTACAACAGCAACCCATCAGCCTCTGTTTCGCTATTTGCTTTTGGCTGCCATTGAAATAGGGAGTGGGGGCTGGTATTTCGGAGGGGAAGTTTAAGTACAGGAGAGATTGTACAAAAGGGAGTTTTGGTCTCACCGTCTACTGCGCATGCTGGAGATTAGTGCTTGGTGTCGGTCAAGGCCAACCGTCCTGCATACCAACCTGATGATGCTCCTTGAAGATGGAACTCACATGACACCTAAGGGATTTGCAGATTGGACACTGGGATGAGGGTTACCAGGGGGAGGGGGTTTGGTCACATATTGATATGTATGATTTCTCGCGCTTTTGCCTCAGATCTTGCTTTGCTTAGCTGCTATCTTTTCATAACCAGTAAAAGTACTCTTAATTCTGCAAAATGGAGTTAAGTGGTTTCTTTCTTGGTTGCTGAGGGAGGCCGGCTTGACACAACCTTTGAAGTAGGTTGAGCTGAGAAGTGGATGATTGGTCCAAACAGATGTAGACGGGAACTGCATATTCCATGTTTGAATTATGACCAAAACCTTGACCTTTTGAGTGTGTGTAGGGCAGATCTTCCCCTCACCTAGAGGCCTTCAGTGATTTATCATGGCAGAGGCTCCCCACTAGACAGGGGTAAAATCCTCCCGATTCGGCCTGATTTGGCCGAACTGGCAGGGACGATTGGCATCAGTTCTCTGAACTGGTGGCAAAAATCTCTGGTAGCCCCACCAATGCCCACCTGGTCACCCTTTTGCCACTCACCTCTTCCAGCTGCTCGACCCACCCTCCCAATCCAAATGTTTCTCCTTCCATTCACAGCAGAGCTGCTGCAGCCTGTCCCTTTAAGATAGTCCCCGGGAGGGAGGGGGCCGGGTGGGGAACCATAAAGGGAGCATCAGCTCTGCTGTGAACAGAGAGGAAAACATTTGGATTGTCTCTGTCACAGAATTCAACGTTAAATGCAGCAGAGAGAATACAAACATTTCTCCCTCTGTTCACAGCAGAACTGCTGCAGCCTGTGCCTTTAAGATAGTCCCCGTGAGGGAGGGGGCCGGGGGAGGACCATAAAGGGAGCAGCAGCTCTGCTGTGAATGGACTCATACACACACTTTTCCTTCCGGGTTCTTTGGGCATGGCTTGGTGGTGGGGATCCTGTGACTGAGTGGGCATGGCCTTGAGTAACATCAAGTTGGCCACGCCCACTCAGTCACAGGATCCCCACCACCAAGCCATGCCCAAAGAACCGGTAGTAAAAAAAATTGAATTTCACCAGTGGTTCTTGGTGATGAGATCTCTGCAACTTAGTTCCCTTCAAGTTCCCAGATCTTCATTGTAATACCCCCATTTGGGGCAGTTGAATTCTTGATGTGCCCAGTTTATTTCATATCGTTTTATTCTGTTTATTGATCGCAGCCATTGGTTTAATCCCAGCTTTCTCCTGGGGATCCCCCAAGGCAATTCTTAAAATTGAAATTAAGCAGATAACCAACCAACCAAACGCCCCCAGATCATTAAATAAAAATAGGATGAGTCTGGCTAGACAACATAAACCTTTTGACCACAGCTGACTCAGAGCCTTTCTCTAAAACAACAACAACACAAACTGTGTGAGTTGCTTTTCCTTCTGCAGGCACTGTTTAGGATCCGGGGAAAAGAAGGAGAATTGGAGATCACCTCCATAATTTTCTCCGTATGCTCCCAGTTTGCATCTCCAAGACTGAGCAGAAGGTGGAGGCCTTAAGCAGTGTTGGAAGAAATGTCCTTCTGGGTTCAGCTCCAAGAGGGGAGAAAAGACACTGGAAACATAGAGGCTGCTTGGAAAGATGGTTTAATGGTAGACAGGATCACATGGTTTGAGGTCCTGGGCCAAAAGAGAGAGGCGGGGGGAGAGGGAGAGAGATAGATAGAGATTTATACCCTCTTGGGGCCCTGCTTTGGAGCTTCCTATTCCTGAGTAAGAAATGTATTCTAATTGATTGTCAGACTCCCATGGGACCATGCAGGGGTAACTTTGTAGTGTCTTGAGTCCCAAGATGGGTTGAATCTTGCTGAGTGATGTAATCTTCCCAGGTGCCATGTGATGAGATCTGTTGCTAGATGGGTAGAGGGCTAATCCTATCTTTGTTGGATCTTGGGTGAGGGCATTTGCCTATCAATAGACCTAGCTATCTCTTTATCTCTTAAGTGTGGACACCTGCACTATGGGGCTATTGAGGAGGGTGGAGGCTATTAAGAGTGAGTCTGCTTCCTGCCTTAAAAAACATGTTTCTCCATTTATAATTCAGGGGAATATAATATTCTGCCTTTTTAAAATATTTCCTAAAATATCTCGTTTTCCTAGGAGAAGTGTGGGTGTTAACTTCCTACAGCAGAATGACAGAAGAATTGGAAGGGAGGAGCACATATTTTGCATCAAAAAACCCCGGTTTAACATCCAGAATATTCAGAAATGGCTGGAAAAACATCAGCTTAGAAACTCATCTGGTCCTTTAGAAGAGACCAATTCGTCAAATTTTTTTTGTTAGATATTAACATATATCGGAGGAAGTCTCCTCTCTGGTCCGCTGCTACAGCGGGAAACAGGTATCGCTCTGATTGGTCGAGAGGCGTACCCGAGTACTATAAAAGGGGAACCCTCCGGCCACAGAGCAAGCTGGATCACTACTACTACTAATAAAGAGCTGTTAAGTCACTTCGTGTCCGCAGTCTGTTCTCTCGTTGCCCAGATCTAACATTGGCGACGAAGGTGGGATCGAGAGGCAGATAGGACGAAGAATGCTACTCCAGAATCTCCGGATTTGATCCAGCCCAGGAATTCGGCAGAAATTCCGGCAGCCATCTCGGTCACCGCAGCGCGGCAAATTCAAACGAGAGAAGATGGCGATGCACACTCCCCCCGTTCCATTTGACCCAGCGAACAACGAGTGGGAAGCCTTCATGATTCGCTTCGAGTGTTTTCTCGAAGCGAACGAATACACGGGGATCACCGACACCCGAAAGAAAAACATCTTCCTCGGCTACTGCGGGAAAGAAGTCTTCAACACGGCCAGAGACCTCACCGCGCCTACTCCGATACAGGCAGTATCATGGACGGCGTTGCAACAGATGCTACAGACTCATTACGCGCCAAAACCTTCCCGCCATGTGTGCCGCAAGGAATTCAACACGCGGAACCAGAAAGCGGGAGAATCGATAAATCAATATGTTGCAGCCCTGCGTAAAGCAGCAACTCACTGCGAGTTCAGGGATCTGGACGAGCATATCTTAGCGCAGCTAATCTGTGGGTTAAGAGACATTTCACTACAAAAGAAGCTGTTGGCAATCCCGAATTTAACCCTACAGATAGCTCTAAATGAAGCAAGAGCGTCAGAGTCAGCGGAGAAATCATCGGTAACCATACAACGGGGGTTCAGCGTAAACCAGCCAGCACCAAGGCAACCCAGAGTTCACTACGAGGACACAAGCCCCGACTACGAGGATCCCGAGTTCGAGGACAGTCACCTGATGCGGAGCAGTCACATGAGGCCTGGGGGGAAACCCGGATTCCGTTTGCCGCCCTGCGCAAGTTGCGGAGGGAATCACCCCAGGTCTACCTGTAGGTTCAGGAACGTTGTTTGTTCGCACTGCAACAAACTTGGGCACATCGCACGAGTGTGCCGGAGCGAAGTCCCTGCCTCACGGCAGCCACTCATGTACTGCCAACAGAAGCCCAACCCAGGGGCTTGGCGAAATCAAAAGGGGCGCCCAGAGAGAAATCCACAAGTGTTTACCCAGAGAGAAAATTCCCAAAGAGCTGAGTGAGCGTATCCCCAGAGAGATTACACACAAGGAGCTGAGCGAGCGTATTCCCAGAGAGACTACACACAAAGAGCTGAGAGAGCGTTCTATCAAGACGCTCAACGAGAGTATTTTCAGGATACAGATGATGAGATAGAGTTGACCCAGAGAGAGGAATTGCGAACGTATCTCACAACAATAAGCCAGGTCCGCACCAAGCGGCCCAAAAAGCTGAAAGTCACAGTCCTCTTGGAGGGCTCACCTTGCGAGCTGGAAGTTGACACAGGATCGTCCCTGACGATCATTTCATGGGCATCCATGAAACAGGCTATCCCGAGCCTCAAAAAGAGCCAACTACGCGCTCCAGACATCCTGCTACGAGACTACCAGGGGAACCGAGTCCCCATCGTAGGCCAAGGCACGTTCCAGATCCGTTTCAAGGACATCGTAGCCCAGCTGCCCGTGACCATCGCCAGCGCACCATTACAAAACCTCCTAGGACTGGATTGGTTTGAATCCTTGGGGCTAGAAGTCACCGGAATCAACGCCGTGGAAAACAGCAGCGCTGAGCAGATTTTTAAGGAGTTCGAGGATGTGTTCAGCCCCGGTCTGGGTAAGTATGTGGGTAAACCGATTTCATTCAATTTAGACCCCAAAGTGGCGCCAATCCGACTTAAACCGAGACGAGTGCCTTTTGCACTCCGCCCAAAAATAGATAAGGAAATAGATAAGTTAGTGGAACAGGGAATCCTTGAGCCGGTGGATCACGCGCGCTGGGAAACGCCCATCGTGACCCCAGTCAAACCAGACGGATCAGTCCGTATCTGCGCGGACTATAAATGCACAATTAATGTCGCGCTACAACAAAGCGCATATCCTGTGCCTGTAGTACAGCACTTATTGCACTCGTTGGGGCCAGGAAAGGTATTTGCAAAATTAGACATGGCACAAGCTTACCAGCAGCTGCCCGTTGATAGCGCCACAGCGGAGGCGCAAACTATAGTGACGCATAGAGGAGCATTCAAATGCAACCGGCTACAATTCGGCGTGAGTATCGCTCCAGGATTGTTCCAGAGCGTCATGGAACGACTTTTGCAAGGGATACCGGGAGTCGTCCCCTATTTTGACGACATCTTGGTGTCCGCTGCAAACGAGGAGCAATTAAATAAAAGAGTCAGAACTGTTTTGGCCAGAATCAGAGAAAAGGGTCTCCGCCTCAAAAAGGAAAAATGCCAAATTAACGTGCCTAGCGTAGAATTCCTGGGTTATAGAATCGATGGTCAGGGAATACACCCCACTTCAAAGAAAATTAAGGCAATCCAGGACGCCCCCACACCACGAAATCAGACCGAGTTGCAGGCCTTCCTCGGACTACTTAACTTCTACAGCGTTTTTCTGAGACAGAAGGCGACCGTTGCTGAGCCACTACACCGTCTACTCCAGAGGAACACACCATGGAAATGGGGACGATCCGAAGCAGCAGCTTTTGCCGGAGTAAAGCGCCTGCTCACCATTGACTCACTGTTGGTCCAATACAGCCAGACACTACCACTGGTATTGACCTGCGACGCATCACCTTTTGGAGTCGGCGCAGTCCTCAGCCACCGGATGCCCGACGGAAAAGAAGCACCCATCGCCTTCTACTCCAGGACTCTTTCATCGGCCGAGAGGAATTACAGCCAGATGGACAGGGAAGCGCTAGCTGCTGTAGCTGGAGTAAAACGTTTCCACGAATACCTCTACGGCCATGATTTTGAACTGATTACAGATCACAAACTGCTGTTGGGACTTTTGGCGGGAAACCGCCCCACTCCAGTCTCCCTTTCTCCACGCATGACCAGGTGGACTGTTTTCCTGGCTGCGTACTCATATAAATTAGTTCATCGACCGGGTTCCACTCTAGGACACGCAGATGCACTCAGCCGTTGCCCACTACCGGACCTTTTGCCAGACCCCACTCCCGAAGTACCGGTGCTGCTCATTGATTGTTTGGACTCAGGACCGGTTTCTTCCTACGATGTTGCAAGGTTTTCTTCTAAAGACATGTTAATAAAGCAAGTTCAAACTTGGGCTTGGAGGGGGTGGCCGAAGGGAAATGTGGGCCCGGAATTCAAAGTGTTTTGGTCAAAACGGGACGAACTCTCAGTGTTACAAGGTTGCTTATTGTGGGGGGATCGAGTTGTTATTCCGTATGCTTTACATAGAAATGTATTAGATGCTCTACATGTGGGTCATCCGGGGATTGTTAGGATGAAGGCGTTAGCAAGAAGTTACGTTTGGTGGCCAAACATGGACAAGGAAATAGAGGAATGGGTGGCCACTTGCGACCCATGCCAGGAATCGAGACCAGCACCCCCGGAAGTGCCCGCCACAGAATGGGAGAAGCCTAAAGCACCCTGGTCACGAATACACATCGACTTCGCAGGGCCATTCCAAGGTCAGACTTTCCTTATAGTTGTGGATGCATACTCGAAATGGCTAGAAGTAGTCCTAATGACTTCAACCACGGCAGAGGCAGTCATTAAGGTTCTACGGCGACTTTTCGCCACTCATGGCCTGCCCGACCTCCTGGTCTCCGATAACGGGCCCCAGTTCACGGCCATGCAATTTGAGACATATCTAGCAGGTCAGGGAATTCGGCACGCCCTCGTCGCGCCATTCCATCCGGCGTCAAATGGACAGGCGGAGAGAATGGTGCGATTCGCAAAAGAGGCCCTCGCTAGGATGGGTCCAGGTGATTGGCAAACACGCATTGACCATTACCTCCTAATTCAGCACATTACCCCAAGCGCAACGACGGGTAGGAGCCCCGCTGAACTACTCATGGGCCTCCGTCTACGGTCTCACCTGGACCGTCTTCACCCGAATTACTCTGCCACAGCACCCCCAGACTCCACAAGCAAAATTCGGTCCTTTAGCATAGGGGATTCAGTATACGCCCACAACTATGCAGGGGGAACATTGTGGATGCCGGCAAAGGTCATTGGCATCACGTGTCCACGATCGTATCTGTTGGAACTGGAAGATGGGCGGAACTGGAAAAGGCACATCGATCAACTTCGCGGTCGCCTAGCACACTCAGACCTTCGAACCGAGGACGAGAGCTACCTACCAACGCAAAGTCAGCCACTCGAGAGCTCCAATACAGAGAACTATGACACCTGTGAGCCCAGGTCTGAACAAGAAATCGAGCACGAAGCAGAGCAACCCCCAAGCAACGTAACCGAGCAGACTCCGGAACGCCCTAGCAACGAAGGCACGAAACCACCCGAACCAGAAACAGAAAAAGCATCCGATCCTGCAACCACTTCTAACCAACCCGAACTGCGACGTTCCTCCCGAGTAAGGCAAGCTCCAACATACCTAAAAGACTATGTTACTAACCGCAACGTTCCGTCTAGGAGGGGAGGGGTGTTAGATATTAACATATATCGGAGGAAGTCTCCTCTCTGGTCCGCTGCTACAGCGGGAAACAGGTATCGCTCTGATTGGTCGAGAGGCGTACCCGAGTACTATAAAAGGGGAACCCTCCGGCCACAGAGCAAGCTGGATCACTACTACTACTAATAAAGAGCTGTTAAGTCACTTCGTGTCCGCAGTCTGTTCTCTCGTTGCCCAGATCTAACATTTTTTTTTTGTTTCAGCCCAGAAGAACAATCTGGCTACTTTTTATGGCCTCGTCCTTCCACTAGTCTTGCTCCTCTTTGAAGGAATAAGTAAAATGCATTCAATTTAATTAGTTTACCTGATTTATTATGTGTTTCCAGTTCCATAGCTCACCCGAGATGCCAGCTTCTCATCAATAAAGGGGACTTGGGGAAAAGAAAGCACTGATGATTCAGAGCAAACAAAACTTTATCGATAAAAAGTGGTAGATAATTGCCCTGAACGATAGCCAGACATCCTGTAATTGGGACTCTCACCTGCTCCTGTGAAGAGGGACTCACTCGGCCATGTTACCAAAAAAACAACAACCCTTGGTGACTCTTTTCATCCAGAAACTGATCCTATCAGAGAAATCTTTACCAGGTGAGAGGAGAGGAAGAGGAGGGAAGGAAGAAAGAGTTAAGGAGAGGAGGGTAAAAGGGAGAGAAAGAGAAGGAGAGAGGGTAGGAAGGGGAAGAGCGAGAGTAGGAGTAGGGGAGAGGGAAGAAGGAAGGGGAAGGAGAGGAGGAAGGAAGAAAGTAGAGAAGGGAGGGAGGGAGAAAAGGAAAGGAAAAGAAGGTCGTGTAAAACAGGAGGAAGGGATGGTATATAAAGCAACCCAAACTGTATATTATAGCCTATTAAATGGAATAACAAATGTATAAGAATGACAATATAGTTGTATGTAAGAAAATTAAAAAAAAAATTTAAAAAGAAAAAGAGAAATCTTTACCAGGCATGGAAAAAAGATCTAAAGTCGGCTTGAAGATTGATTTTTCAGGAACAAATTTCCAGAGGAGTGTTAACTTTGTCTGGTTGCAGAGAACATAGAATAATAGCATTGGAAGGGACCTTGGAGGTCTTCCAGTCCAATACCCTCTACCTATGGCAGGAGATCCTATACTATTCCAGACAAATGGCAGCCCAATCTCTTCTTGAAAGCCTCCAGTGATGAAGCTCCCACAACCTCTGGAGGCAACTTCTGTTCCACTGATTTATTGTTCTCACTGTCAGGAAATTTCTCCTCATTTCTAGGTTGCTTCTCTCTTTGATTAGTTTCCATCCACTCTTTCTTCTTGTTTCAGGTCGAGGACAATTGACCATGGCCAAACTGGGACAATTTGCCATTGGTTGATTCAATGCTGTATTCATCATGTCATTCAGTTACTTTTAGCATTGGTGGACACATTTATGGCGAAATTATTATAACTCTGAATATTTCTGGATTGCCTTTCTTGATTTTATGATTATAATGTCCATGGTTCCATTTGAAATTAATTGAATTGATTTGTGGAATTGTATTATAGTAAGTTATCCCCACAGCAAGTTGTCCATGGCTTAAAAGTCATGATGGTGCAGTGGTTAGAATGCAGTACTGCAGGCTAATTCTGCTGACTAACGGCTGCCTGCAATTTGGCAGTTCAAATCCCACCAGGTTCAAGGTTGACTCAGCCTTCGGTCCTTCCGAGGTGGGTAAAATGAGACCCAGATTGTTGGGGGCAATACGCTGACTCTATAAACCATTTAGGGCTGGAAAGCAGTGTGAAGTGATATATACCGTATTTTTCAGACTATAAGACTCACTGGAGTAAAAGAAGCACCAAGATTTACCAAGAGGTAATTTTTTAAAAAAGGTTTTTGCACTCTGCAAGCGTCCCAAACCCTCTGCAATCCCCAATTTTTTGTGAAAAATGGGGCATGCAGAGAGTTCGAGAGCCCTGCAAAGTGCTCCTGGGGCTGGAGGGAGGTGGGGGTAAAATGAGCAAATAATCCTCTGTTTTTTATGAAAACGGGCCCATTTTTTGCAAAAAACAGGGCATGCATAGGCTTTGGGAGGATTGTAGAGTGCTCCTAGGGAGGGGGGCAAAAATGAGCAAAAAGGGCCATTTTTTGCTCGTTTTTGCCCTCCCCAGACCCTTGGAGCACTTTGCAGGCTTCCTAAACCCTCTGCGCATCCATTTTTGCAAAAACCAGGATGTGCGGGGGCGGGGTTTCGGGAGGCCAAAATGCTGTATTCAGTGTATAAGATGCACCCAGATTTCCACCCTCTTTTTGGGGGGATAAAGGTGGGTATTCTACTCCAAAAAATACAGTCAGTCTAAATGCTATTAGTGCTTATTGCTATAGTGCAGGGGTGTCAAACTCGCAGCGTCCTGTTGTTGTCATGTGACGTTTTGCAACTGTTCTGTCCTCACTACACGTTAGTCTGTGTGTAGCTCAATATGCAGCTAAACCCACCTATCCTCCAATAAAACAGACCGTGTGCGTAGATCTGAATGCCTTATGGAAAGAACAGGATATGGGGAAACTGGGGAAAACAGGGATACATACAATGAGAAAACCAAATACAAGATAGATGGTATTGAGTTACTGCTGAACATAACAATTAATAAACACAAGGAATTCCAATCTCACCAGCGATGTTCTGTGTGTGGATGATGGGTAGAATGGATTAGGTCAGCTTCAAACAATATAATTAGTATTTGTCTCTTCAGCCACTAGATGGGGCTAGAGAGCGACAACAGTATATAAAGATTGTATGTTGGGGCATTTGTATCTCTGGCCACCAGATGGGGCTAGAGAGCGACAGCAGTATATAAAGGTTATATGCTGGGGCACGACAATGACTTTTTTCCCATTTGTGGAGCTGGGGTGGGCGTGGCCTGCATGTGACGTCATCTGGCCTTCGAGCTGCCAGTTTGACACCCGTGCTATAGTGAGTTGGCTGCAGCAAGTTTTGTTCCACTGCATCTTGTCCTGTCTTCAGGTGCCTTGGAGAATAGTTTAATCTTCCTTTCCAAGCTTAGTTTGACACAGATGTGACTTCAGAGCTGGAGTCTCTCAGATAAATGGCTTATATCTAGTCACTTTTAAAAAAATTATCGGTTGAGGGGGAGGAGCCAATGTCACGATGATACGGACGTGCGGTCTTGATGCTCCGAGACCGCCACCGATACTTTTGTCACTGGGTGGTCCAATTGGACCTAAACCGTCGCGCAGAGATGGTGAACAGGAAGAGTACGTCTTGCTGATCTCGAGGACATCGCAAAGTCCCTGATAGATCCAAGAGAAGTTCTTCAAGCCGGCGACAAAAAATCCAGCCATTAGGCTGATGAAGTCGGGGCGGCTCCAAAACGGAAGGATATGGAAAGAGAAAGTGTTGCCAGCTGGTGAGGAATTTTTACTGTTTTAAAAGAGACTGCCTATAAAAAACGTAAAGTTAATTTAAATTTGAGAACAGAAGAAATAAGCTGCAGAATTAAGCTTTGAATGGTTTTGGACAGTGGGTTATCTTACTTTTTAAATGCTATGTTCATGGATGGAATTTATGCAAGCCTTTTAAACCGAATTCTTTGTGTTAAAAATTAAAAATAAAAAAAAATATTAAAAAAATTATTGGTTTCTAGGCAATGAGCATTCTGAGCTGCCAATTAGGGCTGCCCTCGAATGTCCTTGCTGATAGATTTCAAGGCATTCTTGACAAATGAACCTCAATAACAGCCATCTATCGGGGACGTCCAAAAGGTGCTTTTTTCCCCAAGATGCAACTGGACCTAAGGGATGCAGCGGCTCAGTAGCTAAGATGCTGAGCTTGTCGATCAGAGAGGTAGGTGGTTTGGTGATTCAAATCCCTAGTTCTGTGTAACGGAGTGAGCTCCCATTACTTGTCCCAGCTTCCTCCAACCTAGCAGTTCCAAAGCATGTAAAATTGCAAGTAGAAAAATAGGAACCACCTTTGGTGGGAAGGTAACAGCGTTCCGTGGGCCTTCGGCATTGAGTCATGCTGGCCATATGACCACGGAGACGTCTTCGGACAGCACTGACTCTTGGGCTTTGAAATGGAGATGAGCACCGCCCCCTAGAATCAGGAATGACTAGCACATATGTGCGAGGGGAACCTTTATATTTACCTTTAACTGGACTTTCTGGTTTTTCTTTGAAGACGTTTCACTTCTCATCCATGAAGCTTCTTCAGCTCTGACTGAATGGTGGGGAAGCTGAAGAAGCTTCTTGGATGAGAAGCGAAATGTCTTCAATGAAAAACCAGAAAGTCCAGTTGCCTCTTGAAAAAAAAAAAAGCACCTTTGGGACAAACCGTGGCCTGGATGACAGGATGACATCCATCAGGGATGTTTTGATTGGGATTCTGGAACTGGTGGGGAGATAAACTCAAAGGGGGCATCTCAGATTCTGCAACCAGTGAATTGGAAAGAAGCCCCAGAAAAAACATCTGTAGTGATATGTGCGAAAGACCTTGGGAGACAGAGCGAAGGGATTCTGCCTAGGGAATGGTCAGATAAGAGACAGCATAACCCACAGCTGCATAATGGGTGGAGAAAGAAACTCAGAAGGGATCCTATTGAAATTCTCAGTCTGTTAAGGAGACGGGGGAAGATTTGTGCTTTCAGACTTTCAAGATTCAGTAAATGCAGCTTTTCAATAAACTAGAATTCATTGATTTGATTGTGCTAGGCTGCATAAACAGAGGGATAGAATCAAGATCGGGTGAAGTGTTAATACCACTTTATAATGCCTTGGTAAGGCCACACTTGGAATACTGCATTCAGTTTTGGTCACCATGATGTAAAAAAGATGTGGAGACTCTAGAAAGAGTGCAGAGAAGAGCAACAAAGATGATTAGGGGACTGGAGACTAAAATATATGAAGAACAGTTGCAGGAACTGGGAATGTCTCGTTTAATGAAAAGAAGGACATGATAGCAGTCTTCCAATATTTGAGAGAGGAGGGGGGTATCAATGTATTCTCCAAAGCACAAGAAGCAATGGACGGAAACTGTTCAAGGAGAGTATTGAAAACTGGGTTGAATATTTATTTATTATTTATTTATTTTATCAGACTTATTAGTCGCCCCCTCTCCCCACAGGGACTCGGGGCGACGTACACAAGCAACGGTCTACGAACTACAAAGAAGGAGGTAAAAATAAATAAATACAATAATCAGAGAAGTTAAAACCCCAATAAGAATAAAAGTTTAAAAGCTAACATTGACAATTAAAATTAACCAAGGGGTGGAACAGTTGTCGAGATTATGCCAGGCCGGCTAGCCGAAACAGGTGGGTCTTCAGTTTACTGCGGAAGGAGCGGAGATCGGTTGTTGTCCTGATGTCTGGGGGGAGGTCGTTCCAAAGGGTGGGACCCGCCACAGAGAAGGACCTACTCCTGGGCACCGCCCTCTGACAGTCTCTAGAGGACGGCACCCGGAGAAGGCCCTCTCTGTGTGAGCGAATGGGCCGCAGGGATGTATGGGGCAGGACACGATCCCGCAGATAACTAGGCCCTATGCCATGGAGCGCTTTAAAGATGGTGACTAACACCTTGAAGCGCACCCGGTAGGCCACAGGAAGCCAGTGCAGCTCGCGCAGGAGAGGTGTTATATGGGAGAACCTCGATCTCCCCATGATTACCCGCGCGGCTGCATTCTGGACCAACTGCAGTCTCTGGGTGCACCTCAAGGGGAGCCCCATGTAGAGAGCATTACAGTAGTCCAGACGAGACGTCACCAGCGCATGAGTGACTGTGCACAGGGGCCCCCGGTCCAAAAGGGGACGCAATTGGCGCACCAGGCGAACCTGGTGGAACGTCCCCCTCGCCACGGCTGCCACATGATCTTCTATAGTCAGCCGGGCATCAAGGAGGACGCCCAAATTGCGTGCCCGTTCCACCGGGGCTAATTGTTCATCCCCGATGGCCAGCGATGGAATGTGCTGGTTGTATCGGGGAGCCGGGAGCCACAGCCACTCTGTCTTGGAGGGGTTGAGCCTGAGCCTGTTGTCACCCATCCAGACCCGCACGGCTTCCAGACAACGGGACATCCCTTCGACGGCCTCGTTGGGGTGGTTTGGGGTGGAAATGTACAGCTGGGTATCATCAGCGTACAGGTGGTATCCCACCCCAAAACCACGGATGATCTCGCCCAGCGGTTTCATATATGTGTTGAACAGGAGAGGTGAGAGGATCGACCCCTGAGGGACCCCACAAGTAAGGGGCCTCGGGGTCGACCTCTGCTCCCCTGCCAACACACATTGCGTCCGGCCAGAGAGGTAGGAGCGGAACCACTGCAATACGGTGCCTCCGATCCCCAACCCCTCCAGACGGCGCAATAGGATACCATGGTCGATGGTATCGAAAGCCGCCGAGAGATCTAATAGGACAAGGATGGAGGAACAACCCCCATCCTTTGCCCTCCAGAGATCATCCACCAACGCGACCAAGGCCGTCTCAGTACTGTGACCGGGCCGGAAGCCGGACTGGCGCGGGTCTAGATAATCATCTTCCTCCAGGTGATGCGGGAACTGTTGAGCCACCACACTCTCAACAACCTTCGCTAGGAAAGGAAGGTTGGAGACTGGACGATAATTTGCTAGCTCCTCTGGGTCCAGGGAAGGCTTCTTGAGCAGGGGTCTCACCACCGCCTCTTTCAAGGCGGTTGGTAAAAGGCCCTCACCCAACGAAGCGTTCACCAGCTCCAGTAGCCAGTCTCGTGTACCCTCCCATTGAAGCCAGTACCAACCAGGAGGGACATGGGTCCAATAAACATGTGGTGGCTCGCAGTCGCCCGCGTAACCTGTCCAAATCTTCGGTGACAACAGGGTCAAACTCCTCCCAGCGTGGAATCTCAAGACTAGCCTCGGACGCCCCCTCTGGAACACTGGGGTGGGTCCACTCCCTCCGGATCCGATCAATTTTATCCTGCAGGTATTCCCCAAACTCCTCTGCCCTGCCCTGCAACGGGGGATCCCGCTGTCCCTGCGACAGCATGGAGCGGGTCACCCGAAACAGGGCGGCAGGGCGGTTCTCTGCGGACGCTATAAGGGTGGCACAATACTGACGCTTGGCCACCCTTATTGCCACAAGGTAGGTCCTTAAGTAGGCTCTTACCTGTGTTCGATCGGATTCGGAGCGGGAGGATCTCCACTTGCTCTCTAGGCATCTCCTATGGCGTTTCATCGCCCTTAGCTCCCCATTAAACCAGGGGGCCTGGGTCGATCGTTGCCATCGGAGAGGCCGCAAAGGCGCAACCCGGTCCAAGGCTCCGGCGGCCGCACTATTCCACGCGGCCACCAGGTCCTCTGCCCGGGAGCGGGACAGGTCTGCAGGAGGTGGCCCAAGCTCTGCCTGGAACCATATACGTGTCGGAGTCAACTGAGGTACTTTGAACCAGTTTTATTTAACGTAACGCAAGCAGAGAACAAGGACAGCAACTTCATCACCTTGCCCTGCTGGACAGCTATTTAAACAGGAGCTGTCAAACAGGGCAACCAATAGGAACACTTAAAAAACCCACTTTCAGCCCGGTGCGTCTTAACCAATAGGCGCAAGCCTTTGGTTGCCGGGCTGTCAGTTGTAACTTGAGGACCTAAGACCGGTTGCAAGTTGAGGACTTCACAGAGAGAAACAACCTAAAACTAAGGAGAAATTTCCTGACAGTGAGAACAATTAACCAGTGGAACAGAAATTGCCTCCAGAAGTTGTGAATGCCCCAACACTGGAAGTCTTTAAGAAGATGTTGGACAATAATTTCTCTGAAATGTTATATGGCTTTTTGCTTGAGCAGGGGGTTGGATTAGAACAGTGGTGGGCAACCCGCGGCTCGGGAGCCACATGCGGCTCTTTACACCCTTTAATGCGGCTCTTCTGTGTGCCGGGTGCCCGCTCCCCTCCCTCCTCTCGGGCTTCGGAGGGAAGCTTCTGCAAAAGCCCGGGTGAGTGACAACCAATTTTGGTCCTATGACTGCAGAATGCTGCAAAATACCATAAATGCAGGCCAGTTGTTGAGTGTTTCAAATGTGATTGGAACACTCAACAAGGTGACCACAGTGTGTGTGTGTGTGTGTGTGTGTGAGTGAGTGAGTGAGAAAGACAGACAGAGAGAGGAACAGAGAGAAGGAGTGAGGGAGGGAATCAGAGAGAGACTGACAGACAGACACACACACACACAAAGACAGAGAGAGACAGAGAGGGGGAGGGAGGGAGAGAAAGATAGACAGACAGAGAGACAAACACAGAGTGAGTGATTAAGTGAATGAGTGAGAGACAGACACACCCACATACACAGAGTGACAGAGAGAGAGGAAGGGAGGGGAGAGAGACAGAGGGAGAGACAGAGACAGACACACACACACACACAGAGTGAGTGAGAGACAGACAGACACACACACACACAGAGTGACAGAGATGGGGGAGGGAGGGAGAGAGAGACAAAGAGCCAGAGAGAGAGAGAGAAAGAAAAAGAAAAAAAGAAAGAAAGTGGGAGAGAGAGATGAAATTAAAAACAACAACATACAAACCTGACTTACTCAAACTATCCAAGGAAATGCAAGGCCAATGTTCACATTAGTGGTTGTGACTTTGTCAGTCAATGTCAGGATGTAATTTTCTCTACATTGTAAGGCAAATTTTACGGAATTTAACGTTATCGATAAATAATATCGTTCTAAAGTTTTTGTTTTATTAGTTGTGTTATTTGTATCCTCCCGACCTATGTGGATACTTGCATGCAGAATATTCTCAATAAAAACTTATTGAAACTAAAAACAGTGTACCATCCTATGTATTTTCGGGTTTAAAAATGTGGCTCTCAAAGTAAATTTCAATCGTGGTTTTGGCGAGATTTGGCTCAGTTGAAAAAAAAGGTTGCCCACCACTGGATTAGAAGACCTTCATGGTCTCTCCTCTCCTCTCTCTCCTCTCCCTTCCCCTCCCTTCCCTTCTCCCTTCTCTCCTCTCCTCTCCCCTCCTCTTCCCTCCCGTCCCCTTCCTTCTTCCTTCCCTTCCCTTCCCTTCCCTTCCCTTCCCTTCCCTTCCCTTCCCTTCCCTTCCCTTCCCTTCCCTTCCCTTCTCTTCTCTTCTCTTCTCTTCTCTTCTCTTCTCTTCTCTTCTCTTCTCTTCTCTTCTCTTCTCTTCTCTCCTCTCCTCTCCTCTCCTCTCCTCTCCTCTCTCTCCTTTCCTCTTCCCTCCCCTCCCTTCCCTTCTCCCTTCTCTTGTCTCCTCTTCTCTCCACTCCTCTTCCCTCCCTTCCCCTCCCTTCCCTTCTCCCTTCTCTTCTGTTCTCTCCTCTCTACTCTTCTACCCACCCCTTCCCTCCATTCCACTCTCCCCTGCCTACTTTCCTCCTTTCCTTTCCCTTCCCTTCCTTTCTCCCTTCTTTTCTCTTCTCTTCTCTTCCCTTCCCTTCCCTCCCCTTCCCTTCCCTTGTCTTCTGGCAGAGTTGGTCATCCTATGATCTGGACACCACTCAGCAAGTTGAAGTTAGGTCCCAGGTCAGGACCATCCACATCTTATTCTGGGAGAGATAAAACCACAGATCGAATCTGTATGAAGAACCTCTGACGCATCTGAGCTGTGTTCCACAATGCTCCAGTGAGGCCACAGATGGGTGGGCAGCCATTCCAACGCCAGCAGCCCTTGGCTCCCCCTCCTCTCCATCCCTGGTGGGTGGCTGTGCTTGTCTCCAAAATCCCTGAGCCAGCAGGACATTCTGACTTTAATGCTGATGTTTCAGGAGTGATGGCTTCCTGCAGGGCTCCCTGGAGGCCAATTACTTCTTGATCACCAAGGCGGAGGCCGATCCAAACGGCAGGTTGATGAACATTTGGGGGCCCCGGCTTTGTGGTGGAATCCTCACTTGGGATTTCAATTAGCAGCTGCTGGCACTAAATTGTTGTTAATGCAGGTGTGTTAAGGTGGCAAAATGAAATGACGGAGACGCTGAGTGAGAAGAACAAAAGACGTAGCCCTCAAAACAAGTGTATGGTGATGTTGTTACTCTTCTTCTTCTTCTTCTTCTTCTTCTTCTTCTTCTTCTTCTTCTTCTTCTTCTTCTTCTTCTTCTTCTTCTTCTTCTTCTTCTTCTTCTTCTCCTCCTCCTCCTCCTCCTCCTCCTCCTCCTCCTCCTCCTCCTCCTCCTCCTCCTCCTCCTCCTCCTCCTCCCTACTCCCTCCTCCTCCTTTCTTCTTCTTCTCCCTCTCCTCCTCCTCCTCCTTTCTTCTTCTTCTTCCACCTCCTCCTCCTTTTTTTCTCCTCCTCCTCCTCGTCCTCCCTTTTTCCCTTTCCCCTTGTTACTTTCTCTTCCTCCTCACCACCACTTGAGGGCAGGACAAAAAGTAATAGGTAAAAGCTTGTTCAAAAAAGATCTAACGTAGAGACAGACAGTTCTCAGCCGAACAATCACAGCCCCACTACAATCTACAAAGAGACCCCATTTTTTACATCTTTCATTCTAGCTGCCTGGAAGAGGAGGGACAAAATCCAAAGTTCCCTTTTCCTTCATCCTTTTTCAGAAGGGGACGAAATCTTGTCGTGTTTCAAACCCATTTGCATCGCAAGACCTCCCAGCTTTTAGTCTCCTGCTTTTAGACCTCAATGTTTTATTAATACCACATGCTTTTTCTGTCCTCCCTCCCTCCCTCCCTCCCTCCCTTCTGTTCTTCATTTCTGATGCCATCGTGTGTTTTTTGTTTTTTTTTTTAGGGTAGGACCTGACAGGCGGAGTCTTTGCGATGCTAATGATGAGCTTTTCGGAGTCTCTTGTCTCTTTCTGCAAAGAAAGAGATAATTAAGAGGGAAATACTTGCCCAGGGTGCCAGCTGGTGTGGCTTTGACCAAGTGAATGTTTATTTTGGTCAAGTGGAGCCGTTTACAGGGAATATTTGCATGCTCTCCAGATGCTTGTGTTGGGCACATGGCGGAAAGTAATTTGCATGAAGGTAGCTTTGGATTGATTCTCTGAAAAAAGCAAAAACAAACATAAAGCTCTCCCAGCTCCCATGTTTAGGAAGGCTTAAGACCGTCACGGCGAACCTATGGCATGGGTGCCACAGGTGGCACATGGAGCCCTCTCTGCGGGCATGCGAGCTGTTGCCTCAGCTCATCTCCACCGTGCATGCCCATGCGCCTCCCGCAGACTAGCTGATTTTGGGGTCTCTGCCGTGCAGGCACAGTGGGCAGAGAGAATGTGTGCATGCATGGGTGCTTGGCGACTGGTTCATATTTACGACGGCACTTTGTACTGGGAGTCATGTAATTCCCCTTTTGTGACCTAACCCTAACCCTAACAACTTGAATATTGTCCCCATGGCTGCCATCTTGAATATTGTCCCCCATGGCTGCCACCTTGAATATTGGCACCATGGCTGCCACCTTGAATATTGGTACCATGGCTGCCATCTTGAATATTGGCACCATGGCTGCCATCTTGAATATTGGCACCATGGCTGCCATCTTGAATATTGGCACCATGGCTGCCATCTTGAATATTTTCCCTTCCCTGCCCTGGCACAGGCATTGGGGAGGAGGGACAGAGAAGAGATCATTGCCCAATGGGCTCTGTAAAGTCACAGTGTAAAGTCTTCTCCTTTGGGGACTGATTTTGTTGGGTTGCGAGCAACCAAGTTCAAAGTTCAAAGTTTGCAGAGAAGATTCCTTGAGGCAGATTTTAAACACTGGACAACTGTTTATTGATGTATTTGAAAAGAATACATGACTCTGGTCAATAGGCAAGAAGAAGATTCTGCAATGTCTGAAGGATCCGAGATTAAGATTAACAGATTAAGAGAGTTGGAAAGGACCTTGTAGATCATCAAGTCCAATCCTCCCCCCACCCAAGCAGGAGATCCTCCTACACCATTTCTGACAGATGGCAGCCCAGTTTCTTCTTGAAAACTTCCAGGGATGAAGCTCCCACAATTCCCCACAACCCTAACTCATCTGTCCATTTATCTATCTGTTACCAGAAGCAAAAGATCAGCTCCACATGGTGAAGCTCCAGTTAAATTGATTTATTGCCACTCCTGTGCATATGCACAGGAATAGTCTCAACTAATGGTTAGTGCCTGCTAGGAGATAGATAAGGGTTTGTAGGAAGTTAGCACCCACCCGTCTCCTAGGAAAAGGAGATATTGTAGGAAAGGACCTTTTCTAGTGGTGGGTTGCTGCGGGCATTATTGCCGGTTCCCTTTGCATGCGCTTTGCATGCACATGATCGCTGCTCTTGCGTGTGTGTGCGCAGTTAAAAATATTTCTGCGCATGTGCAGAACATTAAAAAATCAAATCAAATCAAATCAAGACATTCTTAAAAGTTAGTGTTGATGGAGGGGCCCTGGAACGTTCTAGAATGTGAATTAGATGCACTGCCTTATAAACCCCAAGGGTAGATTGTTTCAGAGTCTTATTATCCAGCTTGAATGCTTTGGAGAATAAGTCAATGCTTTCTTCCCTGTGACAACCCTTCAAGGATTGGGAGATGGTGTCAGGTCTCCACTAAGACTTCTCTTTGTTAGGCTAAACATACCCAGTTCCAGTGGTGGGATTCACTTAGGTTTACCACCCGTTCGCAACTGTGAGAACGTGCGTGTGCCTTCCGTGCGTGCGTGCAGCCTTCCGCGCATGTGCTTTGCTCGCACACGCGGCATGCACGCATGCGTGCAGTCTCGAAAATGAGACTACGTAGGACGTTTTGGAGGCTGGGCAGGTGGACAGGCCCACCCACAGTTCGCCAGTAGCAGCTGGGGGCGAACCGATCTGAACTGGCTGAATCCTCCCTCTGCTTATTTCTCATAGTTTGGTTCAGTTCCCAGCTCTTCTCGTCTTGGTTGTTCTTCTCCGCACTCTTTTCTTTATATAAAACTTTTTATTTTTTCATTTTCATAACATATAACCACATGTGTACTATTACATAGCAAACATCGTATTGTATTATTAAATGTTTACACCAATTCATCTTACCATCAACTCCCAAAAAACAATTATTGGCTTTTCTGCTCTCTATACACCGTATTTGTCCCTTATCCATCACCTTCTTCTCCCTCTCTCCTCTCCCTCCCTACCTCCTTTCTTCCCTCTGTCATCCTCCTCTTCTCTACTTCCCCTCTCCTTCTCCTCTCTCCCCTTTCCACTCCTCCTTTTTCTCCTCCTCTCCCCCCTGCTCTCTCTCCTATCCCTCTCTTCTTCCCTTCCCTCTCTCCTCTACTTCCCACTCTTCATCTCATTTACTTGGTGTATTTCAGCTTCTGAGCGAGCTCCGTTTTATGTCGATGGTATTTATAATTCCTTTTCAGTTCACATATTTAATTTTAACATATATCTTCCTCCTTTTTTTAAAAAAAAAAAAAAGAGAGAACAAAAAAGTATACATATATAGTCATTGTGCATTTAAACCCCCTCCCCCCTGCCTAATTTTGGCTGAGATGTAGAGCTGGTTACAACCTGGTTACAATTCCCAGCTATTCTCATGATTATGTTTATATAATTATACATCCTTACACAGGATTAGGGGACTGGAGACTAAAACATATGAAGAATGGTTGCAGGAACTGGGTATGTTTAGCTTAAGAGAAAGAAGGACTAGGGGAGACATGATAGCATTGTTCCAATATCTCAGAGGTTGCCACAAAGAAGAGGGAGTCAAACTATTCTCCAAAGCACCTGAGGGTAGAACAAGAAGCAATGGGTGGAAACTAATCAAGGAAAGAAACAACTTAGAACTGAGGAGAAACTTCCTGACAGTGAGAACAATTAATCAGTGGAACAGCTTGCCTCCAGAAGTTGTGAATGCCCCAACACTGGAAGTCTTTAAGAAGATGTTGGATAGCTATTTGTCTGAAACGGTATAGGGTTTCCTGCCTAGGCAGGGGGTTGGACTAGAAGACCTCCAAGGTCCCTTCCAACTCTACTATTGTATTGTATAGGACGTTTTGGGATAGGTGGACAGGCCCACCCACAGTTCGCCACTACTGGTTCGGGAGAACCGATCTGAACCGGCTGAATACTACTAGTTTGGTTGAGCTCCCAGCTCTTCTCATCTTGGTTATTCTTCTCCGCACTCTTTTGAGGGCCTCAGAAGTTCTACTGGATACTAAGTTTTGCCCTGTTTGTCTTTTCAACTTCTGCCAGGTACATTGAACTTGTTAGTTTTCTCTGGAGACCTGCAGGCAGATGGACATCTCAGAGCAACTAAGGACCTGCTCCTTGGAAATGATCTGAAGCTATTCTGAAGACCCAGCCGTCTGGAATCCAGCTGTCCTCTCGGACTCAAATGACAGAACGGAAGGAAGGCACCATCAGCGACGCCTCATCCATCTCCTGCGGTTCGAAATAAAAGAAGGGATTTTCTGACACATTTATTAAAAAAAGAAAAATTAACTGGATTCCATCCCACACACGTTTAAAGAAAATTGACCCAAATATATCCATTTATCAAAGCCTGAATGCTTTTGGTTTTCTTTCATCCGCCATGGGGAGATCTACTGGGAAACATTAGATCAAAATGTTTGATATAAGGATTAGCTGTGAGCCAAAATAAGTGCTCGAACGGAGAAGAAATTGAGCAAAAGCAACTAAATATCAGAGCGGTGTTTTCCAAGCTTGGCAATTTTGTGATGGACTTGTGAGTTTGGGGGCAAGGTCTTGAACTTTCAAGTGGGTGGGGAAAACTGGGAAGCTTTCAGATTTGGGTTTTCCCAGATGTGCCAACATGGCTCTCTTCATCAATTGGAACTTGGAGCAATACTTTGCTTCGGATTCTGATTTAATTTCGGATGCTATTTGGAACCCTGGCACCCACCTCTGATCCAGTTCGTATGCTTTTCACGATCTGCATTCCTAATTCTAGAATTTTCTCCTTCCTCTTCTCCAGCTCTGCATGCCTTTGGGTGCACCGTATTTAAGACAGATTTGAAAGCTGGTTTATTTCATATAAAGCCGAAAGGTGGAGATTGAGCATGGCAGTTACTAAAGGGAGATAGCAAGGCAGTTCGGTTTGTAAATCTTGCCAAAGTTAGACAGCGGGAGTCTCAGCTTTACAGGCTCAGGATTTAATAGTCGTATAAGTCTAGATTTTACCCTGACTATAAATATAGCGGGGTGCGTATTGATTTTATTGCTTTTGTGTGATTTTAACGGTTAGCTTTTTACTTGTTGATCTAGACGGTGGTTAGATCGTGCTCCACGTTATTAATAAAATGTTTGTTTCTGCTTCACCTGGCAGGGCAGATGCTGAGGGATGATGGGACTTGTGGTCTGTGCTCATTTTTGAAATTTGTGATTGTGTTGATCTAGGAGTTCTACTCCCCGATTTAAAACTTGTCCATTTGACTCGTACGTATCCGTAGACAAACAGATATTTTAAAACCTCGGCAAATATGGAGTCCTTGCTACTCTCTGAGCTTGATGGTTTTCTTGCAGGCGTTTCATTATCCTACTAGGTAACATATTCAGTGCTAGAAACTTCCTGTTTATATACAAATGGCTTGCTCTGTTGGTGTGGGTGGAAATGTTCTTAGTGTTTGCTTGATTTGGCTACTGTTTAAGGTTAGCTTGTTGGGAATTCTTTGATTGATTGGTTAGAATACAGTATTGCAGGCTAGCGCTGCCCACTGCCAGCAGTTCGATCCTAACCACGTCAATATTGACTCTGTCACTGCGTTAATTGTTTGCTAGCTGTGCTGAGATATACTGCGCAGGTCATAGGCCTTATCAGCAATGATTTACTGCGCATGCTTCTTAACACGTTTCATAATACATCACACATTCCAGAGACTTCTGTACTTTTGATTCTTCTGTTCGTCTGCCAAGAAGGTGGACAACAATTGCTCTTGCCAAAATGTAACAATTAGATAGATTTGTTTATTTTCTTATTTTCATATTAAATTTTGTTTTTAATTAGAACATGTTATTGGGTCTTACTTTTGCTTTTTCTGAAGATATGCTGTTTGGAAAAGCCGACGGTCTACACCTCATTAGCTCAGGGTGAAATTTCCCCTGACAGACTCAGCATTCCATCCTTCCGAAGTCAGTAAAATGAGGGCCCAGATTGTTGGGAACAACAATTTGACATTTGTAAACTGCTTAGAAAGGGCTGTACAGCACCCCAAAAACTCTATGTGCTACTGGCTTGTTGTTTATGACTTGGTTGTTGGTCTAGTGTTAATCTTGCTGTTAATCCCTGCTCATCTGGATGTTGGTGAGGACCAGTGGTGGGTTCCTATCGGTTCGGCCTGGTTTGGCCGAACCGGTAGTGGTTTGGCGGCCTGGGTGGTTGGAACCGGCAGCGACCCAGGCCTGCCATGCCCCTGAACCGGTTCTCTGGGTGGCGCCATAGGTGGTGGCACCATCTTGTTTTTCCAGTTCTGCGCATGCGCAGAACAATTTTAATTGTACTGTGCACATGTGTGCAGCATGCACACAAGTGAATTGGCAGTAGTTTTTCTGGTGAGGAGGTATTTTGGATTTTCTGTTTCCTCTTTTCGATTGTCTCTTTTGAATGGTAGGTAGATGTTGTTGTTGTTTTTTGTAAAACGTTTTTTTATTTTTCCTTTCAAATTCATTCTTAAATATAGATTCTTATAATTGTTATTTAACATGTGTCAATTCATATCATTTTTACGCCTGTATATTTACATTTTGATATTTTCTTATTTCCCCTCTCCCGATTTTAATCATGTGTCGTCTGAGATATTTATTTCATGTTCTGTTCCTTTTTCTTTCTATTTATACCTTTTTTCAAGCCACTCGTAAGAATCGCCCCTATGTCCTGTAGTACACTGATTCCTCCTTGTCCTTTATTCTCAATGTCAATCTGTTCATTTCTGCACAGTCTAATATCTTCTTTATTACCTCCCCTTCTGATGGGATTTTGTCTGCTTTCCAGTTTTGTGCAAATACAATTCTAGCTGCTGCTATTATTTGTACAATCAAATATGAATCTTCTTTACTGCATTTCTCTGGTAGAATACCCAATAAAAATATCTTTGGCTTAAACTCTATGGGTTTGTGCGTCATTTTCTCTAACCATGTTTGTATTTTAACCCAAAAGCTTTTTGCATCCCTACACATCTGGTAAGTAGATGTAGTTGATCTCTATGTGTCTGTCGATGGCCAATTTGTCTGAGTGCCAGGCTTCCAGGAATTCTCTAGCATACTTGGATTTAGCTTGGTCTAGGACGCTCAGAGTTGGTGAAGTCTGTCCATCTGTTGTGCAACATTGTGTCTTCTGACTGCTAGTTGGTGTTTATGGACGTGCTCCCCAATCTTCTGTTTCTCCTACATAGTAGCTGTTACAGTCTTTACGCGGTATATTGTAGATTACTCCTGTTTTTTTTTCCCTTTCAGAATAACAGAGTTGGAAGGGACCTTGTAGGCAGAGTTGGGATTCAGTCTGTTCGGACTGGTTTGGGCAAACTGGGTGCTAATTTTAGATCTGGTTTGCCGAACCGATAGTTGCAAGGACTGGCTGGCACTACCCACCCTGCACTGCTCCTCCCAGGAGTTTCCATGTAGTCCATTTTGGATGCCAGGTAAGTACAGAGCCCACGTGGAGGCTCGGGGAGTGTAAAAAACAGGCTTCCTGGAAGTTCCAGAAGTCCAGAAATGAGTCCGTTTCTGATCTCCAGAGGGCCTCCGGAGCCCAGGGGATGCCGTTTTCACCCTCCTGGAGGCTCAAGGAAAGGCTCTGGAGGCTGGGGAGAGCAAAAATGCCCTCTTGCCATGGTGCAGGAGGCCGAGAAGGCCACACCCACCATGGCCACACCTAGCCAGCAACCAGGCAGAGAACTGACTGCAGAAATATCTGAATCCCACCCCTACAACATTTCAGCCAGATGGCAATACAGTTGTCAGGTTTCCAAATAGCATCCAAAAGTAAACCAGAGTCCAAGGCAAAGGATTCCTCAAAGTTCCAATTGATTAAGAGAGCCATGTTGGCACATCTGGGGAAACCCGAATCTGAAAGCTTCCTGGTTTTCCCCACCCAGTTGAAAGTTCAAGACCTTGCCCCCACACCCACAAGTCTATCACATGGCCCAATCTCCCACTGCCATGCTGGTAGCTTCCACTCATCCAGTTCCGGTCAGATGCAGAGGTGCAGAGACAAAGGATGACCTTGGCTTTCTAGAAGGAATTTTGTTTTGGCTACACATTATGTAATTCTGTACAATCTCCCACTCCCATTTTCCCACAACAGAAAAAGCATAGTAGAATAATAGAAAGTGTGGCAAGCCAAAGATCCAAGAGGAATATGGCCTGACGACAGTCTCTTCTTGAAAACATCTTCTGCTGGATCTTTTTGGTTTAATTAGGATGTTTTGAGGCACTTTAGTTGGTTTCTGTGCTACACTGATGTCATGTGGCTGCAATAGTCTGTTGGCAACATCTGAAATGTTTTTGTCGCATGTCACATTTCTCAATTTCCAATGCCCAAACCTTAGGATGTGCCTGGGGGATTGTAAAGATGTTTTGGTTACTTTAATATAACTTAGATGTGTTGGGGAAGTAGCCACATAAATACCATCACTTTTCAACATTTGGTTTGTTTCGTTTGGCAAGCGTTCCTCCTTTTCACAGCTTGTGTTGGTTGTGCTGTTGTAGTCAGGCAATTTTTGATAAAATTGCATGGCTATTCAATCCCGCAAGTCTTTTATATATATATAAAGAACCACGGCTCATTCTTTCAGCCAGCCCACAGATTCCGGGCAGAAAAGCTATATTTGGATCTTTCCGCTATGCGGGAAAGTGGAGATTCATTTCCCTTCTGTAATAACCTATAAAAATCTTGCAGAATAAACGGCGTCTTCCAAGAACAGAAAAAAAAAACTATTTGTCTAAAGTGTCTCTCTCTAATATTCACATCACCAAATCTGATGTTCGGAATATAGCTCAGATATTCCCTACTTCCACCTCAGCATGGATGAGAGACATTGGAAAAGGCTGATTTGGGATATGACAACTTTATTACCAGCATTTCTCCATGATGGAATCAACTGCAATTTACTTTTTTCTCATTATAACTCAAAATTAGTATCCATTTTAAGTGAAAATTGGATATTCACGTAGAGAACATACAGCTGTAAATCTGTGTATTGTCACATCAGACAGTCTGGACATGAAATTTTCTAGACTAGAGAAACACACAAACATGAGGCAGATATTCAAGAAGAGACTGGAAAACTTTTTCTGGAATGGTATGGGGTCTCCCAATTGAGCAGGCAGTTAATACAGAATAAAACAGAATAACAGAATTGGAAGGGACCTTGTAGGTCATCTAGTCCAACCCCCTGGCCAAGCAGGAGACCCTACATCATTTCTGAAAGACGGCAGTCCAATCTCTTCTTGAAAGCCTCCAGTGATGAAGCTCCCACAACTTCTGAAGGCAACTTTTGTTCCATTAGTTGATTGTTCTCACTGTCAGGAAATTCCTCTTTATTACCAGGTTAAATCTCTCCTTGCTCAGTTTCCATCCCTTATTCCTTGTCTGGCCTTCTGGTGCTTTGGAGAAGAGCTTGACCCCCTCCTCTCTGTGGCAGCCCCTCAAATATTGGAAGACTGCTATCATGTCTCCCTTGGTCCTTCTCTTCTCTAGACTAGCCATGCCCAGTTCCATTTCACACCAGTGGCAGTCCAGTCTCTTCTTGAAAGCCTCCAGTGATGAAGCTCTCACAACTTCCGAAGGCAACTTCTGTTCCATTGGTTGATTTCACTGTCAGAGAATGTCTCCATATTTCTAGGTTGTTTAGTTTCCATCCATTATTCCTTGTCTGGCCTTCGGGTGCTTTGGAAAATAGCTTGACCCCCTCCTCTCTGTGGCAGCCCCTCAAATATTGGAAGATTGCTACCCTGTTTTCCTGAAAATAAGACCTCCCCAGATAATAAGCCCTCCCTGAAAATATTGCAACATGGCAGCAGCCATGAGGTGACCATGCTCGCCTCCTCCTGCATCTCAAAAATAATAAGACCTCTCCGAAAATCAGTCCAAGTGCTTATTTCAGGGGTCAAAAGAAAATAAGACCCTGTCTTATTTTCGGGGAAACAGAGTATCATGTCTCCCCTGGTCCTTCTTTTCATTAGACTAGCTATGCCCAGTTGTTGTAACTCTTCTTGAAGACTTCCAAGTTTCTTGGAGACCTCCAAGGTCTCTTCCAAGCCTATGATTTTAGGTTCTGGGTTTTAATCCCCCTTCCCCCACCCATAGGATGATGCAAGCCTGTCAATCTGTCTCTTCACAAAGTTGTTACGAGGCAATAAAAATAGAGCAGCAGTTGGAGGTGTATCTTAACTCCCAAGAAAATGTTGAGATAGGCATCTAATAAATAATGAAATAATTCATTTCCTACAAATGGAAGTGGGCAGAGCACAAAGACATGCATGCCAAAAGGAGAACAAAAAGATAACAATTAATGTCTCCTTCAGCTTATGTGATTTTTACAATCTTGGATAGCAGCCTGGAAAAGCTCTCCTGTACTACCGGATTTCAGCTTTGATCTCCTATTCTGCTGTATGTGTTGTGGTTGCATTCTCATAATCCCATTAACCTGCTTACAGAATTTATCTGTCTGTTTATCCATGTCTGTCTGTCTGTCTGTCTGTCTGTCTGTCTGTCTGTCTGTCTCTCTCCCCCCTCTATCTATCTAGTATATCTATCTCTATCTACCTATTGATCATTGATCAACTATCTACCTACCTTTGTATCTATCTATCTATCTATCTATCTATCTATCTATCTATCTATCTATCTATCATCTATCTATCTATCTATCTACCTACCTACCTACCTACCTACCTACCTACCTACCTACCTACCTACCTACCTTTGTATCTATCTATCTATCTATCTATCTATCTATCTATCTATCTATCTATCTATCTATCTATCTATCTATCTATCTATCTATCTACCTACCTACCTACCTACCTACCTACCTACCTACCTACCTACCTACCTACCTACCTTTGTATCTATCTATCTATCTATCTATCTATCTATCTATCTATCTATCTATCTATCTATCTATCTATCTATCTATCATCTGTGTCTATCATCAATCTCTCCCCCTCTCCCTCCTCTCTATCTATCTACTATATCTATCAATCATTGATCAACTATCATCCTATCTATCTATCTATCTATCTATCTATCTATCTATCTATCTATCTATCTATCTATCTATCATCTGTGTCTATCATCAATCTCTCCCCCTCCCCCCCTCTCTATCTATCTACTATATCTATCAATCATTGATCAACTATCATCCTATCTATCTATCTATCTATCTATCTATCTATCTATCTATCTATCTATCTATCCATCCTCTATCTACCTCCCTCCCTCCCTATCATCTATCTATCTATCTATCTATCTATCTATCTATCTATCTATCTATCTATCATCTATCTATCTATCTATCTATCTATCTATCTATCTATCTATCATCTATCTATCTATCTATCTATCTATCTATCTATCTATCTATCTATCTATCATCTATCTATCTATCTATCTATCTATCTATCTATCTATCTATCTATCTATCTATCTATCTATCTATCTATCTATCTACAGTATCTATCATCTGTGTCTATCATCAATCTCTCCCCCTCTCCCCCCTCTCCCCCTCTCTTTGTCTATCTATCTCTAATTTATTGGCTGCCTATCTTACCACAAGGTAACTGTAGGCGGCTTACAAATGTAAAAGATAAAACTATATAATAAAACACCTAAAAATACATTCAGCCCTTTTCCTAGGTTGATACAATACTTCAAACCATGAACTAACCAAGCAGTCTAGGGCTGCATATCAGGCTAAGCTCCAGAAAGGTAACCAAGGTCAAAGCTAACCAAGATGAGCATGTTATGAGACTCATCTTCATGGCTTTTTTTTTTTAAAAAAGTTTTTTTATTTTTATTTTTTAAATGAACACAAACAAATAAAAACAAAAAAACCAACGACCACAAAACCATCTTCCATTACAAATTGTAGAAAGTGTGACGGTTGGTTACAAAAACCTCTGTGCGTCTCTTCCACAGTCATCACCTATAATTCATATCGAATCACATATTTTTAAATCAAGTATGCAGTATTTATATACAGTGCTTTCATCATACCTCAGCTTTCATTTGACTGTAATTGTTTTTGCATCCTTTTATATGAAATATTCCAATTTAAAGCAAAACTACATAATGGCATTTCATTAACTCCTCCCACCATCCTACAATAAAATAGCATTGTTATAATATGTTCTAAATAAAAAATTGATTATGTTTAATTTCTAAACTTCCTTTCATAGTCTCCATTTGCAATTTATATAGAATTTCCTCTTAACAAACCAATGCATATATATGCATTATTATCATTATCAATCATTTATTTAACTATAACCAGTATCACTTCATTTTATACATAATACTCTAAATCTAACTAAATTTTACTTAATTTTTTAATATAAGCTTTCATTACATCAACCTGTATCTTTCCAGTAATAGTGCAGTCTTATGTCTTTTGCCATTTGTAGCATTAGCATTCTAATTTCTTGGTAAGTCTTATATAGACTTCTCTTCCCAAGTTATTGTTCATTTCATTTCTTATGTAAACTCGAAACCCTCCATTTGCTTCTTCAATCAGCTTATATTTAATTATCACTCGTGCTTCTGATAAAGTTTCTCTCCTTACTTCCATCAATTTTTCTCTCTTTTCTTCTTCTGTACTTTGAAGTCTGGGATAGACTTCCAGTTCATCTATCTCCCCTTTCCATATTCCACTCTTTTCATTTCCAGCCAGGCTCAGTTTACTATCAATATCAACAGTTTTCTTGTTTCTTTGATTATTTTTTCCCTTTAATTTTTAGAACTCTGTCCTCCACTTTTTCCATTTGATAAATATCCTCAATTTTTCCATTAAATTTTACTGTGCTGCATTCTATATTCTCCAATCTCTTCTCATTTTTTTCTGTTACTGCTAAGATCTTTTGAATTCCAAACATAATCATTTGCAATGTTAAAGTTTCTTTTTTTGTTGCACCATTTTCCAATTTGTAAACACTGCTACTATAACATTCGAAGCTTTTTGTTAGATTTGAAGTGAGTTCATTTATAATCTTTCAAAGTCAAGGTCTCTCCTCTCTCCACTCCAGCTATTGAAAGAGCTTCCAAAGAGCACCTGTGTAAACAACCCGTGCTCTTCCCACTATCACTCACAGTAAACAAGGTGAGAGACCTTGAAGTGTAAAATAAATGATCAAAGGGGAAAAAAACAATATTTCCAGCCTCCAGTCTCCAAGTGGCAGTGTTACTTCCTTTCCTTCTATTGTTACAGACCTCTTTGTGTTCCTTTAATATCTTCTTTATAATCCAAACTTACAGAGTAAAGAAAAAAAAACTTTTTAAATAGAGAAAAAAACCATCCAGTCCAGCATTGTAAAAATAAAGGAAAAAATTCTTGATCCATTGGTATATAAAAAGAAATAAAAAGTAGTAGAAGAAAAACTAATCCATTTAGTTTAAAAAATAGGAAATATTTGCAAAAGTTCCATCCATGACAAAAGATTTTAAAAAACAAGGATAACACACTGTCTAACATAGCTTATTTTCACAGCTTACTTTCTTATGTTTTCAAATTTAATTTAACTTTGATTTTTTTGGGGGTAATCTCTTGTCTAATAATAAAATTTCCTCACCAAATGGCACACTTTCTCTTTCCACTTTCCTCCCGTTCTGGAGCTGTCCCAACTTCAGCAGCTTCAGTGGCTGTGCTTCTATCGCGGGCAAGAAGAGGTTCTCCTGGATCAATCAGGGACTTTGTGGTGTCCCTGAGATCAGCAGGACGTACTCTTCCCTATCACCATCTCTTCAGGATGGTTTAGGTCCAAAAGGACCATCCAGTGGCAAAAGTATCAACTGTGATCTTGGAGCTTCAAGATTGCACGTCGTCTCGAGCTTCCGGTTCCGGCGGCTACGGCGACAGGCAGGTCTTTGCCTGCTCCAGCTTTCCTGGTGGGCTCCCCCCGCTTCTGGGGGGGCACAAGACGCCCTGGAGGGGCGTCTTGCCGAGGGAGCGGCTTGCGGGGGGTCCTGGCGTCGGCGGCGGCTGGCGGGGGCTTCTCCGCTTCGTTCTAGGCATCGGGGAGCATTTTGGAGGACGCCCGCGCGCGCGTCTCGCTCCATGCCGATCGGAGAATATACTACTGAATGAAGCAGCGGCGGTGTGGTGAGCGGCTTCCCTTCTCCATTCCCCTTCTTTTGAACTAATGGACTTTTCAGCTTATTGTTAAACAAAGTTTCTTTCGGACTTTTGCTGGAGGTGCGGCTAGAGGGAGGGGGATTTCCCCCCCCCTTGGATAAGCGGCTTGAAAAGATTCCGCTCTCGCCCCCAGGGGAAGGAGGGAGGGGGAGAGCCAACTAATGATGCCTCACCCCTATAAAAGTGACTTTCCTTGGACTTAGATCCAGAATTTATGCGTGAACTGAGAATTTGCTGAACTTTTAAAAGTTTGTTATGCCTCTGAGCCCAAAACTGGCAGGGCAAGATGGCACACTTCCGTTGTCTTTGTGAACTGTGAAATCTGACTCCACCTTCAAAATTCAGGCTTCCGGCCTTTGTCTCCGAGTCGCCCAGAGGAATCTCTTGTGGATTGTGATTCTTTGAACCCTTTGGAGAAAAAACTTTCACCTATTGCTAGAGTGACTAAAGAAATTCCCATCTGTTTGGATTCTCTGTCTCCTGAACTCGTCTGCCTGCTCTTCTTCTCCAGCTGCCCAGTCTCTACAGTGACTGATTTCTTTGCTTTTTAAACCATGTCTCCAAAAAGACCACCTCCTGGAAAACCTGGCTTTGCTGCTTCTGCTCCAACATCTGCAACATCTAGCCCAGCCACACAGTCGAAGATAACAGAACTGATGCAACCCAAGACTACAGAGATAGACTTTCAACAAATGCTCCAACAAATTTTACAGGGCCAAGAGGAAATTAAGAAACAGCTAAGAGAAATGAAAGATGAAATTAAAGAAAATCAAGCGCAAATCTATAAGAACTCACAGAGACTGGACTTTGTGGAGGGTGGGGTGGCGGAGGCGAGAGGGGGGGTTGAGGCCTTGCAGAGGGGAAACAAAGAACTTGATACCCAACAAATGAAAATAGATTTTGAGAGAATGTCCTTTTATCTTAGATTCCAAAATGTAATAGAAACAGATGGGGAAAATATAAGGGACATAATGACTAACATCTTAGCTGAATACATACACAAAGATAAACAACAGATGGAATGGGAGATAGATCTGGCTTATAGAGTGAACTCAGCATATGCCAGAACACATAATGTGCCCAGGGAGGTTCATATTAGATTCCTTAGGAAAAGCACAAGAGATGAGATTCTGGGTGTGCAAAGGGGGCAAACACTGACATACCATGATAGGGAGATAACCATTCTAAAACAGATTCCCAAAAAAATTAGGGAGAAAAGAAAAAACTATTCGCAATTGGCGAATAAATTATACCAGAAGGGGGTGTGGTTTAGATGGTTGATGCCTGAAGGTATGCTGATATTCTGGGAGGAGACAAGAATTAGAATTAACACACCCATAGAGGCGCAGGCCTTTATGGAAAAAAACAAAGCGAACCTAGAAAAAACAGAAGATACTACAATGGTCACACAGGACACGGGAGGGGCCGGAGCTCTGCCAACAGGGGGGGAAGGGGCAATACCAAGAAAGCTCAGATCACAAAAATAAATAAGAAAGCCACAATGATATAAACAAACCGAAAGTAATAATGAAATCATATCTAGATTATATACTATAACAATATAAGTTGATTGAAAATTTTCTTTTTTTTTTCTAGAATTAATATGCTGATTTTTTATGACTATGGACTAATATCTGATATATGGATGTAACCTATGGGATTGGAGGGAGGGGGCGTCTGTCACACTTGCTACTGCCAAAATTTGTAACCATTCCATTTACCCTTTTCCTCATAAATGTTTTAAAAAAACCAATAAAACTCTTTTCAAAAAAAAAAAAGATTGCACGTCGTCTCATTGTGATGTCAGCTCCTCCTCTCTTCATGGCTTCTGCATGACCTGGTCAAGGTTCAAGTGTGAAAACGCTCCTTGTGTCTTCTGCTTTTGTTGCAAGGTAGGGAATGACTTAAAATTGGCAGCAGGAGAGGACAGGAAGATTCGGATCTGGGCCTCACCCAGCGCTTTTACCTCTGCACATTCTCCAGTTCAAAGTCAACAGCCCTTGTGCTATTAAAAAGGCTGTCTGCTTTTTTTAATACGGAGCAGTGGTTTTTTTAAATCAGATATTTTATTTCTCCCAGTCTTGACACTTCATTTATGTGAATTCATACTACCTGGAGGAGGGAGGCGAAAACCCCACAAAAAAAAGACCAACAAAGCACAACCAGCTGAATTTTTGATCCAGGCAGACTCCAGTTTTTGGCTGGCTGAAAATTTGGGAATTAGAATAACTCAGAGCGGATAGCTTCCCTAAAAACAATGCCATATACTAAAATATATTTGGAACAGACAAACACCTGGACTAAAACATATGAAGAACGGTTGCAGGAATTGGGTATGTTTAGTCTAACGAGAAGAAGGACTAGGGGAGACAGGATAGCAGTCTTCCAATATCTCAGGGGCTGCCATGAAGAGGAGGGGGTCAACCTATTCTCCAAAGCACCAGAAGGCACGACAAGAAACAATGGATGGAAACTAATCAAGGAGAGAAGAAAACTTGGAATTGAGGAGAAATTTTCTAACAGTGAGAACAATTAACCAGTGGAACCACTTGCCTCCAGAAGTCATGAATGCTCCAACATTGGAAATTTTAAAGAAGAGATTGGACAACAATTTGTCTGAAATGGTATAGGGTCTTCCTGCCTGAGCAAAGGGTTGGACTAGAAGACCTCCAAGGTCCCTTCCAGTTCTATTCTGAGTGATCGATCTAACTGATTGAAGTGAGGAGCTGATTTGTCCAGGATCTAATTCGTTTTCTCAATATGCCGTTCAAATTGCATTTAAAAATCCGTTTCTACGTGGACTCCTTTCTTACTTCTGCAGGAGGAAATAATTGGACACCTTCAACCAAATTCATTTTGCAAAACATTTGAAAGACGTGGGGACACGGAAGTTGCATTGCAATCAAGCTTTGGGTTTTTTTTTTAAAAAAAATCTTGCTGTGATTGGCAGATAAGTCATCTCTTTTTTACGATTCCTTTGCCTAAATTCCTGAAATCCCATTTCCTTGTGCTCCAGATATTCAGCAAGCTGAGCAACCCGACACCTGGTGTTTGGCAGGGTTAGTTTTTTGTGGCAGGGACACTGGATGGCTGAGCTTAAAATTGGGCCTCGCAAAGACAGATTGAATTCTGTCATGTCGGTTTGCTCCACACATGGACAGCCTTTGCACAACTGCTGTATAAATTATGCACGCTGCAATTTATGACTCGTTATGCAAATTGCGTAGATTTGCATGCCCCCCTCTTTTGCATTATTCATTTTTTGGGACATTAATTCATCTCTTGACGTTGCTGCCTATTTTAAAGCATATCTTGACAGACTCCTTCCCTCCCTGCTAGATTGGATAACCATTTGTCTGAAATGGAATAGAATTTCCTGCCTAAGCAGGGGGTTCGACTAGAAGACCTCCAAGATCCCTTCCAACTCTGTTGTTCTGTTCTGTTCTGTTTTAGTCTAGTCTAGTCCAATCTCCTGCCCAGGCAGGAAACCTTCCACGACTTCAGACAAATGGCTATCCAATCTCTTCTTAAAAACTTCCAGTGTTAGAACATTCAGAACTTCTGCATGCAAGTTGCTCCACCGATTAATTGTTCTGACTGTCAGGAAATTCTTCCTTAGTTCTAAGTTGCTTCTCTCCTTGATTAGTTTCCATCCATTGCTTCTTGTCCTGCTTTCAGGTGCTTTGGAGAATGGCTTGACTCCCTCTTCTTTGTGGCAGCCCCTGAGATAATAGAAGACTGCTGTCAGGTCACCCATAGTCCTTCTTTTCCTTAAACTAGACCTACCCAATGATTTTGTTTGGCAAGCGAGAGGAGTGGTGAGAAGGTTCTCATTTTTGTTAAAAAAATCCTCAGATGTTCTCCTTGTGAGTGTGTGTGGAAAGAGGCAGCTTCCAGCGCCCAGAATTTAAGCTGAGCCAGGAAAGTTAGGGAATCAAAATGGCGGTGGGGAAGCAGATATGGCCTCCTTAGTGCTCTCTGAGCTTGGCTGTTGTTGTTTTTTGTTTGCAGGCGTTTCATGACCCAAGTAGGTAACCTCATCAGTGCTAGACATAGGGTTTGTGGAGTGGAGGAAGGAGAAAAGGAGGAGGAGGAGGAGGAGAGCTGTGGGGTCCTTGGTGCTCTCTGAGCTTCGTTGTTTCCTTGCAGATGTTTTGCTACCCAATTAGGGAACATCATCAGTGCTAGAAGGGAGTGGGGTTTGCAGAGAGGAGGAGGAGGACTGTGGGGTCCTTGGTGTTGTCTGAGATTGGTTGCTTTCTTGCAGATGTTCCATTACCCAACTAGGGAACATCATCAGTGCTAGAAGAGAATGGGGTTTGTGAAGGAAAGAGAAACTTCCAGTGTTGGAGTACTCACAACTTCTGGAGGGAAGCTATTTCATTGATTAATTGTCCTGACCGTCACAAAATTTCTCCTTAGTTCCAGGTTGCTTCTCTTTTTGATTACTTTCCATCCATTGTTTTCTTGTCCTGCCCTCTGGTGCTTGGAGAATAGGTTGCCCCCCCCCCTTTGTCTTCAAGGTCCCTTCCAACTCAGTTATTCTGTTATTCTATTATTCTGGAGGCAAGTCGTTCCACTGATTAATTGTTCTCACTGTCAGGAAATTTCTCCTTAGTTTAGGTTGCTTCTCTCCTTGATTAGTTTCCATCCGTTGTTCCTTGTCCTGCCTTCAGGTACTTTGGAGAATAGCTGGACCCCTTCCTCTCTGTGGCAGCCCCCAAATATTGGAACACAGCTATCATGTCCGCCCTGGTCTTTCTCTTCACTAGACTAGACATACCCAGTTCCTGCAACCGTTCTTCATATGTTTTAGCCTCCAGTCCCCTAATCTTCTTTGTTGCTCTTCTCTGCACTCTTTCTAGAGTCTCCACATCCAGTCTCAAAACCAACAAGTTAACATGAGAAAATATCATGAAATCTGGAAAATTTCTACAGCCTCTTCTTGCAGGATGGGAAACCACTTACACAGATAAACTGGATGAGTAAAATCTCTCCAGCAATCCCTACCAAGCTAGTTAAATCTTGCTGGTGTGTTTTTGTGTCACGCCAAACAAATTTGTATATTCCTCACTCTTTGAGATGAGTTTTCTTTTTTCTTTTTATGGGAACAGATGTGCTTTTCTGCTGTCTCTTTCCCATCTACATAGTCCAATATTTTAAAAATAGCTCTTTTTATTCCCAACCAAGGTATTTTTTTTCTCCCTCTCTGCTACAGTTGGTATATGTTTGTGCAGAATTTTGAGAAGCACCGTTGTTGCAGCAGCTGCTTCTCTCCTTTTGCCAGTAGGGGGCGCTCTAAGCCTACTGCATTCACACCCTTTGGCTGGAAAGCAAGAACTGACTGGAGGAATTGGAAATAAAACCAGACTTTTAATATTCTCTTTTCTCTTCACATTCATCTGGGCCTGTTAAACACGGGGGACGAGAAGTCCATCAGGTTCATGTCTAAGGAGGTTCTCGATTATCCTGGTCATGGTTGTCCCCAAAGTGTGGGTTTTTTTTTCCCCCAAGAGGCAACTGGACTTTCTGTTTTCTCTTTGAAGACATTTTGCTTCTCATCCAAGAAGCTTCTTCATTTCTGAATGAATGGTGGGGAAGGGAAGGATTCTGTATTCCTTGCAGACGTCTGATCAAGCAGGGAAGGATATGACACCACCAGGGGTGGGTTCCTGCCAGTTCTACCTTCTTCTATAAAAGAGGTTCCACAAATCTACAGTGCCGTTTAGAACCGGTTCCAGCTCCCTCCCACCACCCATCCGCACATCATCAAGATGAAGAGCGAGAGGAGGAATTCTGGGAATTGAAGTCCACAAGTCTTAAAGCTGTCAAGTTTGAACACCCCTGGGTTTTTTTTTTCTAAAGGGTTAGGGGTGCAAGGGTCTTGTAACTTGACAGCTTTAAGACTTGCGTGCTTCAAATGCCAGAGTTCCTGAGCCAACATTTTGGTTGCTAAGCAAGAGCATTGTTAAGTGAGTTTCACCACGTTTTACAAGTTGGCCACGCCCACCCAGTCACATGGCCGTAAAGCCACTCCCACAAAGCAGGCCACACCTACAGAAGAGGTTCTAAAAATTTTTGAAACCCACCACCGGACACCACCTGTTTGCAACACAGAAGGCTCCACACCCATTTGCACTATTCAGGTGATCCTGGGGGCACAGATACACCTCCAAATGACCTTAATAATTCTCCGAGGGAGTACTAATGACCAGGTGGCTGCAAATTTTGCAGCACAAAATTCAGAAAGATGCTAGATCCCAAAAGGAATTTAAAATGAGTCTGAAATTTCAAAGGAAATGTAAAATTTGTCTGAAATGATCTAGAGCCATGATGGTGAATCTGTGGCACGGGAGCTGTCCCCCCCCGGCTCAGCTTCATCGTACATGCGCCTCCCACCAGCAAGCTGATTTTGGGGTCTCTGCTGCGCATGCAAGGGGAACGGGGCACATGTGGGAGATGCGTGCGCATGTGCAGGAGGGGGGGATTGGCATGCAGAGGGAGCATGGTGGGACCCATTTTTGGTCCCAGGAGGCTTCAGGGAGACCTGCTAAGCCCAAAACAAGGTGCAGGGGAGGGGTTGCGCACGCGAATTGTATTATGGGCGTGGCCACGCGGTGCACGCTGGTGTGTGCATGCACGCACTTTCAGCGCACAACGCCAAAAAGGTTAGTTCTCACTGGTATAGGGTCTCCTGCTTCAGCAGGGGGCTGGACTAGAAGATCTCCAAGGTCCCTTTCAGCTCTATTCTGATGGATGAAAATAGTGTACATGTTTTTTTTTAATGTAAATAAGGAACAACTTATTTTATCCAAATCTCAAGAGGTAAGGTTAAAATAAACTAGACAGAAATAGCAGAATAATAGAGTTGGCAGGGACCTTGGAGATCTTCTAGTCCACCCCCTCCCTTTGTCAAGCAGCAGACATTGAGTGTGTCTCAATCTTGGCAACTTCAAGATGCGTCAAAATCTCACCTACAACCTTTCCGTTCCTTTATTCCCCTTTAATAGGCAGCCATCTCCGCCTTCCTCTATTCCATAGACATGAAAATACGAATTGTGTGTTATAAATGTCTCAAATTAGGCAAGTTTTATCCCACTTTTCATCCATCAAAGTTTTCAAACCAGCTTGTGTCTCCCCAGTGTAATCAATAAAAGCAATTTATAAAACACAGAGCAGGAAGTAATAATCACGGACCGTATCATAAACCAATATTGGAGGGTGGTGTTTTTTTGTTTTTTTAGAATCCAATTTAAAATAAACACAGCATTAGAATACTTGCTTCAAGCAGTTATATATTTCATCCGGCAGGGAAATAAAACTAAGCACAAGCTCTGTGGGAGAAGAGTCCCATAAAGTAGCAATTCAACCAGGAAACTTTACGGATATATCCCAGAATTGTTTAATGGGATCCTTGGTGCTTTCTGACCTTGGTTGTTTTTCCTGAAGATGTTTTAGGTAGAAAACATCATCAATATCAGGCCTGCAGTCACCTTTTCTTTTGAATCTTTGGCCTGCCACATTTTCTGTTATTCTACTATGCATTTTCTATTGTAGGAAAATGGGAGGGGGGAATTTTACGGAGTTAGATGATGTGTAGCCATAACAAAATTCTTTCCAGAAAGCCAAGGTCATTCTTTGTCTTTGCACCTCTGCACCTGAACAGAACTGGATGGGTGGGACTGCCAGCATGGCAGTGGGAGATTGGACCATGGGATGGACTTGTGGGTGTGTAGGGGGCAAGTTCTTGAACTTTCAACTGGGTGGGGAAAACCGGGAAGCTTTCAGATTTGGGTTTTCCCAGATGTGCCAACATGGCTCTCTTCATAAATTGGAACTTTGAGCAATACTTTGCCTCGGACTCTGATTTAATTTTGGATGCTATTTGGAATCCTGAAAATCAGTGCTAGAAGGGAGTGGGGTTTATGAAGAGGAGGAGGAGGATTGTGAGGTCACTGGTGGTCTCTGACCTTGGTTGTTTTACCTGATGATGTTTTATTACCTAACTAGGTAACTGGTTTTCCCAGTTGCAATGGATGGCTGTGAAGGTTGGAGCACAAGGAGGGCTGAGCGCCAAAAAATTGACCTCTGGTGCTGGAGAAGACTCCTGGGAGGCCCTCGGACTGCAAGGTCAGTCCTAGAGGAGATCAACCCTGACTGCTCATGAGAAGGCCAGATCCTGAAGAGGAAACTCAAGTACTTTGGCCACCTGATGAGAAGAAGGAAGGACTCCCTGGAGAAGAGCATCATGATGGGAACGATGGAGGGCAAAAGAAGAAGAAGGGGACGGCAGAGAATGAGGTGGCTGGATGGAGTCACCGAAGCAGCCGGCGTGAGCTTCAATGGACTCCAGAGGATGGTAGACATGGGTGGGTTGCTGCATTACTGCTGGTTTGCAATGTGCATGCAACACATGCACAGAACAATTCACAGTGAACTGCGCACAGGTGGTCACAAAAATCTAAAATGGCGGCAGCCAAGCGGCAGTGAGGGAACTGGTTCAGGGGTGTGGCAGGCCTGGGTTGCTGCTGGTTCGGCCCAAACAGGATGAGCTGGCAGCAACCCAACTCTGACGGTAAAGGATAGGAAGCCTGGAGGAATGTTGTCCCTGGGTGGCAATGGACACGACTTCGCAACAAACAACAACAGCAGGTAACATCATCAGCGCTAGAAGGGAGTGGGGTTTGTGGAGTGGAGGAGGAGGAGGAGGAGGAGGACAGTGGGGTCTTGGTCCTCTCTCTGAGTTTGTTTGTTTTCTTGCAGATGCTTCCTGACCCAACTAAGTAACATCATCAGTGCTAGAAGGGAGTAGGGTTTGTGGAGTGGAGGAGGACCGTGAGGTCATTGCTGCTCTTGGAGCTTGGTTGTATACTTGCAGACATTTCATTGCCCAGCTAGGTAACATTATCAGTGACAGTGAGTGTGAGGTTTGCCCTGTCAGTACTGATGGCAGTGTGGTTTTCTCCTTGGTAGTTCCTTGATTAGGGTATTAAGCAGTAGCCCAGTCAAGGAACTACTAAGGAAAAAGCCACACCCAACCAACACCAGTCAGGCAAGCAGGTTTATATAAACAGAGAGCAAACCCCACCTTCCCTCAGAGTGATGATGTTACCTAGTATGGTAATGAAAGATCTGCAAGCAAACAATCAAGCTCAAGGAGCATCAAGGACCCCACAGTTCAACTCCAACTATAGATATCCTCTTCTATTGGCGCTTTAGCACAAGACAGCACAGTTATTTGTGTTTTTTTTTTACATAACCTTTGAACCTGAGTAAATTGAGGCTAAAGTGGGTTTATGGGGAGACCCACTGGATATAAATTTACTGGAGTAGAATAGAATAGAATAGAGGAGAGGAAAGGAGAGAATGGAATGGAATGGAATAGAATAGAATTGAATTGAATAGAGGAGAGGACAGAATGGAATGGAATGGAATAGAATAGAATAGAATAGAATAGAGGAGAGGAAAGGAGAGGAGAGGAGGGAATGAAATGGAATAGAATAGAATTGAATAGAGGAGAGGAGGGGAGAGGAGAGAATGGAATAGAATAGAATAGAATTCTTTATTGGCCAAGTGTGATTGGACCCACAAGGAATTTACCTTTGGAACTTGCAAATGTTTTCAGTTTACATAAAAAGATAGGATACATTCATCAAACATCATAAGGTACAACACTTAATGATAGTCATAGGGTACAAATAAGCAATCAGGAAACAATCGATATCAATATAAATCGTAAGGATGCAAGCAACAAAGTTAAGCCATGCAGTCACAAGTGAGGAGGTGAGTGATAGGAATGATGAAAAGATTAATAGTAATAGTAATGCAGACTTAGTAAGTAGTTTGACAGTGGTGAGGGAATCATTTGTTTAGCAGAGTGATGGCGTTCAGGGAGAAAACTGTTCTTGTGTCTAGTTGTCTTGGTGTGCAGTGCTCCAATGCTAGAGGACTTGAGCAGCAAACATTCTGGAGCTGGATCGAACTGTCACAGCTTCTCATTTTTGCAGTCATGTTTAATTTAAAAAAAAAAACACACATTGCAGAACAATTTATGACATCAGCCAACAGAAACTGTTGAGATACAACCGTCTGCTGAAGATCGAAATAGCACCAATTAACTCCACATTATTAGTCCTGTCTGTCAACGTGTTTGCAAGGTTGGGAATAGAAATCTTTTTTGCCCTTGCTGTGTGATGCAGGGATTGAGTCTCTTGTCTTTAGTGTTCCTCTGTTACCCAAGCATCAATCCTTTAGTTGGCCCAATGTTGCTCTAGCGATACATGGGTGTTAAAGATGGGATGGGGGGGGGGAGCCAGAGATCATATGCAAATGACAGAATTTGCATCATCCATGCTTGAACCTGACACAAATTATATTGTTTTTGTGATTGGCATCATGGTGGCTTCCCCTCAACACCTACCGAGATCTGTGAACATCTAGAAACAAATTAAATTATAAGTAGTAGCCAGCATGGGTTTGTTAGAAACAGATCATGCCAAAACAATCTTATTTCAGTCTTCGACATAGTCGCTAAATTAGTAGACCAGCGAAATGCTGTGGACATAATATATTTAGACTTCAGCAAGGCATTCGACAAAGTAGACCACAACTTACTTCTTGGTAAGCTAAAAAAATGAGAGATAGACAGCATTGACCACCAGATGGATTCGTAACTGGCCAACAAACTCAATGAGTAGTCCTTAACGGTGCTACACCTACATGGAGGGAAATAAACAGTGGGGTACCACAAGATTCTGTCTTGGGCCTGGTACTCTTCAATATTTTCATAAATGACTTAGATGAAGGAATAGAAGGGAAACCCATCCAATTTGCAGATGATACTAAGCTGGCATGAATAGCCAGCACCCCAAAATATATGCTTAGGATCCAAATGGATCTTGACAGGCTTGAACAATCGGTCCTATCCAACAAAATGAAATTTGATGGGGTGAAAAGCAAGGTTTTACACCTAGGAGGGGAAAATCCAAAGGTACAAATACAAATTAGGTAAAACCTGGCTCAAAAACAGTAACTGTGAGAGGGATGTTGGAGTCCTAGTTGACGATCACTTAAACATGAGCCAGCAGTTTGCGGCAGCAGCCAAAAACCCCCGAATACAATCCTTGGTTGTATAAACAGAGGCATAGAATCAAAATCACATGAAGTATTAGCATCACTTTATCAAACCTTAAGGGGTGCGGTGGCTCAGTGGCTAACATGCTGGGCTTGTTGATCAGAAAGTCAGCAATTTGATGGTTCGAATCCCTACTGACTTGTAACAGAGTGAGCTCTCGTGTCCCAGCTTCTGCCAACCTAGGAGTTCGACAAGCACGTAAAAATACAAGTAGAAAAATAGGAGCCACCTTTGGTGGGAAGGTAACAGTGTTCCGTTTGCCTTCGGCATTGAGTCATGCCGGCCACATGACCACAAAGACGTCTTCGGACAGCGCTGGCTCTTTGGCTTTGAAATGGAGATGAGCACCGCCCCCTAGAGTCGGGAATGACCAGCACACGTGTGCAGGGGGAACCTTTACTTTTACCTTTACCTATCAAACCTTAGTTAAGACTACACCTGGAATCCCGCATCTAGTTTTGGTCACCACATTACAAAACATATGTTGAGACTTTGGAAAAAGTGCAGAGAAGAGCAACTGATTGAAGGCCTGGAGACTAAATCATATGAAGAACAGTTGCAGGAATTGGCTACTGCTAGTTTAGAGAAAAGAGGGACTAACGGTGACATGATAGCAGTCTTCTAATATTTGAGGGGCTGCCACAAAGAAGAGGGAGTCAAGCTATTCCCCAAGGCACCTGAGGGTAGAACAAGAAGCAATGGATGGAAACTAATCAAGGGGAGAAGCAACTTAGAACTAAGGAAGAATTTCCTGACAGTGAGAACAATTAATCGGTGGAGCAGCTTGCATGCAGAAGTTCAGGGGCTGCCACAAAGAAGAGGGAGTCAGCCTATTCCCCAAAGCACTTAAAGGCAGGAGAGGAAGCAAATGGTGGAAGCTAACCAAGGAGAGAGAGACAACCTAGAACAAAGAGAAATTTCCTGACAGTGAGGACAATTAACCAGTGGAACAGCTTGCCTCCAGAAGCTGTGGATGATCCATCACTGGAGGTTTTTAAGAAGAGCTTGGGCACGCATTGTCCAAAACGGCGTAGAGTTTCCGGTTTGAGCAGGGCGTTGGATTCAAAGACCTCCAAGGTCCCATCCAACTCTGTCATTCTGTAATTCAGCCAACAGTTAACAAATGTTCTCCTATGTTAGAACAGGCAGGAATATCTACCCATTCTTGGCTTTGCCGAGAAATTGAATGCCCCATTTATCCTAGATAGATGCAGGTAAAAAGCCAATTATTTTGGAAGGGAAAAAAAAATAGCAGATGGATAATTTCCCCACTATCTGACCTTAAGCAGATCCCCAGCGGATAGCTGTCACTGGTGACTGACAGCTTCACACCGTGTCTGGGAATTGCCTGCAAGGATTCTGTTTACTTATCTGATCCTTCCTGCATTGAACTGGCAAAAGTCCAACCATGGGACATCTGTTATTTTTTTTTTTTTAAAAAAAGCTGTTAAGTCATCTGAATCCATCTTGGATCCAGGCCTCGTAACAGCAAGACAAACAGCAATTCGCCCCCCTTTTCCTCTCATTTGTGATGAATGCAAACGCAGAATAACAGCATTGGGAAGGACCTCGGAGATCTTCTGGTCCAGTTCCCTGCTCAAACAGGAAATCCTACACCACTTCAGGCAAATGGTTGTCCAATCTCTTCTTGAAAACCTCCAGTGACGAAGCATCCACAGCTTCTGAAGGCAACTTCTGTTCCATGGATTGATTTCTCATTAGTTCTAGGTTGTTTCTCTCCTTGATGAGTTTTGACCTGCGACCCCAACAGTGCTTTATATCATGGATGGCAATGGACTTTCTTGTTATTTATTATATATATGAAGAGTATTCGATTCTCACCCAAGAAGCTATCTTCAGCTCTGACAGATAGTGGGGATACTATATATATATATATATAATATAAAGTGAGACTAGGATAGATCTATTATCGAGCTAATTAGCTCTCATCAGCTAGCATACCTTACTGGGATCATACTACATAGTCATACCAGGGGTTGTAAACATACATACATACATACATACATACATACATACATACATACACACACACACACACTACACACACACAACTACACACATACACACATACACATATACTACATAATAAATATATATATATATATGTTGTATTGGTATGATAAATAAATAGGGTATTCTCAGCGTAGATTATTTCGGCAATTAGCTCTCATCAGCGAGCATCCCTTACGGATGAAGTACTCATAGTCATCATCCAGGTGGTGCTAAATACTGACATAAACAACCTCATACATACAACATACATACATACATACATAATACATACATACATATATATATATATATATATATATATATATATATATATATATATAAGGAGTGTACTTCTTATACTCCTTGCAGACAGCTGGTCATTTGCATTATGCCAGGGGACCGTATTGGTATGGGGGCATGGCCGGGCCACCAGCCCTAACGGTACGCTACGGTACGGCCAATTTCTACTACCTACTATGAGCCAGCCGTGTGCAGCAGCTGCCAAAAAAGCCAACACAGTCCTAGGCTGCATCAACAGAGGGATAGAATCAAGATCACGTGAAGTGTTGATGCCGCTTTATAATGCCTTGGTAAGGCCACACTTGGAATACTGCATTCAGTTTTGGTCGCCACGATGTAGAAAAGATGTGGAGACTCTAGAAAGAGTGCAGAGAAGAGCAACAAAGATAATTAGGGGACTGGAAACTAAAACATATGAAGAACGGTTGCAGGAACTGGGTATGTCTAGTTTAAGAGAAAGAAAGACTAGGGGAGACATGATAGCAGTCTTCCAATATCTCAGGGGTTGCCACAAAGAAGAGGGAATCAAACTATTCTCCAAGGCACCTGAGGGTAGAACAGAAGCAATGGGTGTAAACTAATCAAGGAGAGAAGCAACTTAGAACTGAGGAGAAATTTCCTGACAGAACAATTAATCAGTGGAACAGCTTTGCCTCCAGAAGTTGTGAATGCCCCAACACTGGAAGTCTTTAAGAAGATGTTGGATAGCCATTTGTCTGAAATGGTATAGGGTTTCCTGCCTAGGCAGGGGGTTGGACTAGAAGACCTCCAAGGTCCCTTCCAACTCTACTATTGTATTGTATTGTATTATACCTATTTGGCCGTACCATACTGATCTGGACTGGCAGGAACCTACCTCTGATTTGCTTCCTTTTAGAGCAGTGGTTCACCAACTTTTTCTGTCTACCGCCCACTTGGTGCTACAAACTGATCCTCAGTGCCCCCCACCCAGTGGTGGAATTCATTTTTTTTACTACCAGTTCTGTGGGCGTGGCTCGGTAGGCAGGGTGTAACAGTCAGCCCTGTATTTAATGAGTGATGAACCGTGGCTTCTCCTTGAAGTATACTTGTTAATTAGGCAAAATAAACCCGAGATATATTCCAAGAAACACATTTTATTGTAAAGAAAGTAAAAACAAAACTTACTAGCTAAATGATTACATTTTGGGAGAGTTCCTGCCTACCACCTTGGCAGGCGAACAAAAGACAAAAAAGGTGAAATAATAATGATGAAGGAAGAATGAATGTACATGCGCAGTTGAGTTTAGAGTCAGATCAGAGTTGATAAGAGTCAGATCAGTCTACCGTATGTCTTGGAGTTTGAGCACAGCTGGCAAACAAAAAACCACAGTGACAGGGGGGGTGTCATGTGACTAGGCGGTTTGCACGACGGAAGGAAGATAGTAACAGTAAAATTCAAAACTGTAACAATTAATTGCACATTTATTCAAAATCCAATTTAAAAACCTTTTTAGTTAATGTTAATTCAACAAAATTGTTGAACATGATCCAGTGATACCAGGTTTTCAAAGTCTGATAGTCATTTATCAAGAACTTTAGTAACTAGTAACTTAGTAAACTTAGTAAAATTTAGTAACTACTTCACTGTTCAGTAAATTCTTAATGTGATGGATGGGCTTGATGAAGTGATATCAGTTTCCCAATGTCTGGTTTTAAGTCACTTAGCAGGAGTATTAAATCACCACGTTCAGTAATCTGGAGTCGATTTCTTTGCTTGGAGAGAAGTTGGATGACCACACTGAAGCCATGTTCCACCAAATATGATGTTGGAAATGCAACAAGGAGCTTCTTAACCACTGTTCATAGTGCAGGATAGCGATAAGAAATTTCTTTCTGTAACCAAAACTCTTGGTACGATTTCTTAAACTTTGGCTTCAGCTCAACATCATTTTGCAGCTCTATGAGATGTTCTTCCACTACCCCATCTTCCTCAGTATCTGAAAATGGATTTATCACCCAATCTGGAATTTCCATCAAAAGAAGATCCTGATATATCACTCAGATATATCTTTATGCAGCGTGTCCAAATGGTCACAAAAAACTTGAAGATCATCATCTTGTATCGCACCTTTCTCTTCTAGCTCAGACAACCTCAAAAATTCTCTCTCCCTCTTTCTCCTTTCCTCTCTTCCTCTTTTTCTCTTCCTCCCTCCTTCCTCCTTTCTCTCCATATCTCCTTCCTGCTCTCCTTCCTTACTCTCCTCTCTCTCCATCTTTCTCCCTCTCACTTTCTTTCCCCTCCTCCCCTCTCTCACTTCTTTCCTCTTTCCCTCTCACTTCCTTCCTCCTTTTCTTCCTCTCTCTCTGACTTCCTCCCTTCCTCTCTCCTTCTCTTTCTCTCCCTCCCTCTCTGCCTTCCTCCCTCCCTCTCTCCTCCTCTCCTTGTGAAAAAAGAAATAGCTTGGCAAAAAAGAAAAACCTTTTCCCCCTCCTCCTGGCTGCTCTGTTGCCCCACTCCCACGCTCTGGATTTTAAACTGAATGCTAGGCTCAGCTCTGCAAGGGAGAGCCCAGACGGAGGGAAATAGTTTGACTGGCAGCCAACAGGGCCCAGGCAGAATTGCGCCCTGCAAGGGGGCCACCTCTAGCACTCCCCTGCCACCTCCCTTGCCTCTTAGTGCTCCCCTGCCACCACCCCTTGCCTCTTAGTGCCCCCCTAAGTCATCCCACTGCCCTGCAGAGGCCGGAACCGCCCACTTTGGGAACCACTGTTTTAGAGGGTCATTGAAGCACTTGGAGGTTTATCTGTGCCCTCAGAGCCACCTGACTGGCGCTCTTGGTTCTTGTAGTCTGCAATTTTATTCTCTGGAAATCCATTCCTGCTCCCACACCATTCAAAGGGTGTTCGCCCCAAATTGTATAGCTAAAAGTCTGTAGAGATTCTCCGTCATCCAGGACCAGGTTGCCCCAAAGGTGCTTTTTTCCAGAAGGCAACTGGATTTTGTTTTTTTTTTTCTTTTGAAGATGTTTCACTGCTCATTCAAGAAACATCTTCAGCTCTGAGATGATAGTTGAGAGTAAAGAAGCTTTTTGGATGAGAAGTGAGGGGCACACCTGGAATATTGCATCTAGTTTTGGTTAGCACATTACAAAAAAGATGTTGAGACGTTGGAAAAAGTGCAGAGAAGGGCAACTAAGATACAATACAATACAATAGCAGAGTTGGAAGGGACCTTGGAGGTCTTCTAGTCCAACCCCCTGCCTAGGCAGGAAACCCTACACCACTTCAGACAAATGGTTATCCAACATCTTCTTAAAGACTTCCAGTGTTGGGGCATTCACAGCTTCTGGAGGCAACTTCTGTTCCACTGGTTAATTGTTCTAACTGTCAGGAAACTTCTCCTCAGTTCTAAGTTGCTTCTCTCCTTGATTAGTTTCCACCCATTGCTTCTTGTTCTGCCCTCAGGTGCCTTGAAGAATAGCTTGACTCCCTCTTCTTTGTGGCAACCCCTGAGATATTGGAAGACTGCTATCATGTCTCCCCTAGTCCTTCTTTCTCTTAAGCTAAACATACCCAGTTCCTGTAAAGGCCTGGAGACTAAAAGATACGAAGAATGGTTGCAGGATTTGGATTTGGCTAGTCTGGAGAAAAGAAGGACTAGGGGGGACATGGTAGACGTTTTCCAGTATTTGAGGGGTTGCCACAAAGAAGAGGGGGTCAAGTCATTTTCCAAAGCACCAAAAAGACAGAATCGTTCTTAATCCTTCCAAAGAAAACAATTGGCATCTCCAACAAGCGTATTAAGAGCTAAATAATTATGATATAAATGGAAAATCCCATTTGCTCTGGAAGTCTTCCTGGATTAAAAAAAAAAGTAATCATAAATATAATTTCAGACGTTTGCCTGGTAAGGCTTTAAGGGGAAAGCAATCAACATAAGGACTGCAATCAAAAATAATTCAAATAAACATGTTGATATAATTACCTGCCAACTACAATAGGAGGGAATTTAAAACGGCATAATTTTTCAATATTGTTTTTCATCTGTTCTTTTTATATCCATTTCCTTTCTTCTTTTTTCCTTAACCTGATTATGTGCATTTATCTTTGGAATAGTGATAAATAGTGACAATATTAATATCGTGTTCCCAGCTACATAGAGATTTCCAGTGTCTTTTAAATGACACAATGAACTTAGTTCTGTACAATCAATCCATGTAGGAAATAATGAACATCAACATTTATGATAATTGCAAGCACCCTGCAGTTATTGATATTTTATCCTTGCTCATTACATCTCTTTTAATCTTGGTTTCTCCCATTTTGCCTCTATTTATTTTGTTCCTTTAGATTTAATTAATTCCATTAATACAATTAATGGAATGATTTAATGAATGCAATTTATTGCACTTAAATACATGCAATTATTGCATTTGAATACATGCAATTTGTTGCATTCTAATGCATGGTACTTTCTTTTCACTCTAATGCATGCAATTTATTGCATCTGAATACATGCAATTTACTGCATTTGAATACGTGCAGTGTATTGCATTTCAATAAACACATTTTTTTAAAAAAAAAATCTTAGTCCCAAAACCTTATTTGTTTTCCTAACCAGTGGATATCACCAGATGCCACATTTTTTTATAGCTTGCAAACCCAAAACTTTTCTTTTTTCCCTAGTTTCTATCTTTATATCCGTAATGCCATCCACCCACCTGCATCCATCACCACATTGCCTCTGTGGCAAAAAAAATGAGTGGGTGTTATTTCCCTGGTTATGCCAAATTATTTCCTTTCTCTCACAGCTGGGTCTAAAGCTGAGCTTCATTTCCAACTAGCAATAGCACTTAGACTTATACACAGCTTCACAGTGCTGTCCTGCCCTCTCTAAGTGGTTTATAGAGTCAGCCTTTTGCCCCCAACAATCTGGGTCCTCATTTTACCCACCTAGGAAGGATGGAAGGCTGAGTCAACCTTGAGCCTGGTGGGATTTGAACTGCCAAATTGCAGGCAGCCAGCAGTCAGCAGAAGTAGCCTGCAGTACTGCATTCTAACCACTGCGTCTCCATGGCTCAGATGCTTTGATTCTTTTGTCCAGCTCTGCCTCTTAAGTTTTATTTCCAGGCCACTTTATGAAGGAGCAGTAGTGGAGAATGAGTGGATTTTGCCCCTCCTGGACCTTAAAATGGGAAACTTCTAACCCAGAGAGGAAAGTTCCCAGGCCTGTCTTAAAAAACCTGAAAAGATAAACATGGGCTCAAAGGAAACTTTTCAAATGGACTCTGTCCTCCGATTGCTGGACAATCTTTTTCGGTGGAGAGCTGAGGCTATCTGCCAACGTTACAGCAATCAGAAGGAACATCACAGAGAAAAAGCTGGACATGGTAGCAGAACCTCTTTGGCCTCTTCAGGCCAAAAGGCAGATATACGACAGCCTTATCCGAATCAGAATAGAGGCCGGAAGGGACCTTGGAGGTCTTCTAGTCCAACCCCCTGCTCATGCAGGAGACCTTAGACCAGGGTGTCAAACTTGATTTCATTGAGGGCTGCATCAGGGTTGTGTTTGATCTTTGGGGGTGGGTGGGCGTGGCCAGGGTGGGCATGGCCAGCTTGACATCACTTGTGTTGGGGGGTGGGTGGGGCTAAAGCACTCTGCCAATGAAAACAGACTCCCGAGTTCCGTTTTCAGCTGCGATGGCCTCCTGCAACCCTCTGTCAGCAAAAATGGAGCTCCATTGGTTCTTCACTGTTTCCGGGACAACCTCGGGGACCACAACTAAGCACCCCGTGGGCTGAATCTGGCCGCCGAGCCCGGACACCCTTGCCCTAATACCATTTCAGGCAGGTAACTGTTCAGTCTCTTCTTAAAACCCTCAAGTGATGGAGCCCCTACCACGTCTGGTGGCAAGCCGTTCCACCGGTTAATTGTCCTCACTGTTAGGATGTTTCTCCATAGTTCCAGGTTGTTTCTCTCCTTGATTAGTTTCCATCTATTGTTCCTTCTCCTGCTTTCAGGAGCTTTGGAGAATAGCTTGACCCCCTCTGCTTGGGGGCAGCCCCTCAAATACTGGAAGACTGCTATCATGTCTCCCCTAGTCCTTCTTTTCTCTAGGCTGGCCGTACCCAATTCCTGCAACCGTTCTTCAATTGCAATCAATTGCATTGTTGAACTACAGTTGGTTAAAAAAGTTACAACTGGGGAGGGGGTATCTCTTCTCCAAGAAAGTCCGCCCCCCCACCCACCCCGTCCCTTTTCTCTCTTATCTCCATCGCCTCAACCCCTTTTCGTTGGAAAGCCATGCCAGTTTAATTAATTGCAATCAAAACCTTCAAAGGCACCGCCGAGATGAAAGTGGGTTCTAATTGCCGTATTATGGTGTCAGGCTTAATGACTCGCTGGCTGCTTCAAATGGATTTTATTGAAATTTTAAGATGAGTTGCTCGTTGAGCAAATACAGGGCTTAGTTTCCCACCTTAAAGTAGCAAGTGACAAAAAAAAAGGGTGGTGGTGGATGGTTTGGAAGAGGGGATGGGTCAAATCTGATGACCTACGGAAAAATAATAAGAGTGAGAGGGGTCTTGTTATCATCAAGATAAATTCAGCGATGAGAAACAAATTTCGTTATACGTCTACCGCACTGTGATGCTGCATTCAAACAGCATTTGGAGGTTCATTGAAAGCAATACCAGCAGTCCTCAGCTTACAGCCACAATTGGCTTTAAATGGGAGGAGTGTTAAGGTAAGGATGATTTAATAGCTGACCAGCTGCTGTAAGGCTGTAAACTGAGATGATGAAATGAGAATGAGTCAGCAAGGTTACTGCCACTTTAAGAAGCTATCTATATAAGGGAGGCCATGTGAGGGTGGTTTCTTTCTCTGTATGTGCTTCTGTGTTATAGCTGAAGATTGATTGATTGCCTGGTATTGCCTAATACGTGTATCTCCATCTCTATCTATCTATCTATCTATCTATCTATCTATCTATCTATCTATCTATCTATCTATCTATCTATCTATTTATCATTGTCTGTCTATCTATCATCTATCTATCTATCTATCTATCTATCTATCTATCTATCTATCTATCTATCTATCTATCTATCTATCTATCTATCTATCTATCTATCTATCTATCTATCTATCTATCTATGTCTTGTAGATAAACCACTGCTTGAAAGACAAAACCTCTGTGTACTGGGTTGTCTCAAAAATAGTAGTCACTCTGTGCACACTCTGAGAGAGTGTTGGAAGAAATATCCATCTGGTTCACTTCCAAGCCGAGAGAAAGACACTGGAAACATGGAGGCTGATTGGAAAGATGGTTTAATGGTGAAGCAGGACCACCAAGCACATGGTTCTCTGGTGCAGCTGACCACATGGAGTGGAGAGAGAGGGTTATTTGTACCCTCTCTTGGGACTTGCCCTTGTCTCTCCACCTCTGCACCCAACTGGAACTGGATGGGTGGAAGCTGCCAGCATGGCAGTGGGAGATTGGACCATGGGATGGATGTGGGCATAGGGGCAAGATCTTGAACTTTCAACTGGGTGGGGAAAACCGGGAAGTTTTCAGATTCGGGTTTTCTCAGATGTGCCAACATGGCTCTCTTAATCAATTGGAACTTTGAGCAATACTTTACCTCGGACTCTGATTTACTTTTGGATGCTATTTGGAACCCTGACACCTACACTATAGTATGTGCTTAGCAATTTCTGTTACAACAAACTTACCTAATCAGCAAAGGCCGAAATACAATTGCATTTATTCCTAGCTACTTCCGATGGCAGCAGCGAAAGTGGGAGATCATTACCTATTTTCTGAAGTTCTCCAACACCTGCCATCCTTCCCTCAAGGACATATTTTAGGTGTTAATTGCCTGCTTCTGTCCTTAAAACTTTCTGCTAGAAATTGTGACCCCTGGAGACCCGTAAAAAGAGGTGTAAAAAGAGGCAGCCCATTTGGCAGAAGCCGATGTTCACAGCTGCATGGCAGTTTTCCTGCACCGGATAAATGTCATTTATTCCTCAGTGGCAGGACAGCCACTCTTCCTATCTGGAGCGTGTCGCTGGATGCTGTTACAGCGGAATGACGAGGAGGCTGTGTCTTAGATGGGGTAGAGACACATTATTTTTATCCCATTAACATTTTAGGAAAGCTTACCTGGAGATAAAAATATAAAACGAAACAAGGTTTAGAAAAGTTAAAGAGGAAAGAGGAGGGGGGACAGAAAAAAAGAGAAAGGAAGGAAGGAAAGAGCCAGGAGGGAGGGGGGGGAATGAAGGAAAAATGAAAGAAAGAAAGAAAAAGAGGAAGAAGCTGGAAGGGAGGGAGGGAAGGAGAAAGGGAGGGAAGGACCCCACACACGAAGGTGGGCACACACTGGATCTTGTTTTTGTCTCTGGACAGTGGACGAGTGATCTGGGAACAGGGGATTTGGTTATTACACCCCTGTCATGGTCAGATCACTCATTTCTCCGGCTCGACTTCCCCGGCGCTACCCCCCACCGCGGGGAGGCGGAACCTGACTGTCCCAGATGGTTCCACCCCAGGCGACTGATGGAACCTGACAGGTTCCAGACGGAGCTTGGGCCACTTCCTGTAGCCCTGACCCACTCCCGGACGGAGGACCTAGTGGCCGCTTGGAATAGGGCGGCTGCTGGGGCCTTGGACCGGGTAGTGCCTTTGCGGCCTCTCCTGCGGCAACGAACCACCCTGGCTCCTTGGTTTACCGAGGAGCTGAGGGTGATGAAACGCCACAAGAGACGCCTAGAAAGCAGGTGGAGGTCCTCACGCTCCGAATCTGACCGAACACAGGTAAGATCCTATTTACGGACCTACCTTGTGGCACTGAGAGCAGCCAAACGTAGACACTGTGCCGCTCTTATTGCATCCGCAGATAACCGCCCTGCCGCCCTGTTTCGGGTGACCCGCTCCCTCCTATCACAGAGGCCGCGGGAAGCCCCTTTACAGGGTAGAGCAGAGGAGTTTGGGGAATATCTGCAGGATAAAATCGCTCAGATCCGGAGTGGATGGGCCCCCGTCAGTGGCCCAAGGGAGACGTCGGAAGCAAGTCTTGAGGCACCACGCTGGGAGGAGTTTGACTCTGTTGCCCCTGAGGATTTGGACAGGTTACGTGGGCGACTGCGAGCCACTACATGTTTATTGGACCCGTGTCCCTCTTGGCTTGTACTGGCATCCTGGGAGGTCACACGAGGCTGGCTCCTGGGTCTTGTGAACGCTTCACTGGAGGAGGGGTCCTTGCCGGTCGCCTTGAAAGAGGCGGTGGTGAGGCCCCTACTCAAGAGGCCTTCCCTGGACCCGGTGGAGCTAGCTAATTATCGTCCCGTCTCCAACCTTCCCTTTTTAGCGAAGGTTGTAGAGAGTGTGGTGGCACAACAGTTCCCACGTCACCTGGAAGAGGCCGACTATCTAGACCCGCGCCAGTCCGGCTTCCGGCCGGGTCACAGCACGGAGACGGCCTTGGTCGCGTTGGTGGATGATCTCTGGAGGGCCAGAGATAGGGGTTGTTCCTCTATCCTGGTCCTATTAGATCTATCAGCGGCCTTCGATACCATCGACCATGGTATCCTATTGCGCCGGCTGGAGGGGTTGGGAGTAGGGGGCACCGTTTTGCGGTGGTTCTGCTCCTACCTCTCCAACCGGACGCAATGTGTGTTGGCAGGGGAGCAGAGGTCGACCCTGAGGTCACTCACTTGTGGGGTGCCGCAGGGGTCGGTCCTCTCGCCCCTCCTGTTCAACACATACATGAAGCCGCTGGGTGAGATCATCCGTGGTTTTGGGGTTGGATACCATCTGTACGCTGATGACACACAGCTGTAAATTTCCACCCCAAACCACCCCAACGAGGCCGTCAAAATGATGTCCCGGTGCTTGGAAGCCGTTCGGGTCTGGATGGGGGACAACAGACTCAGACTCAACCCCTCCAAGACTGAGTGGCTGTGGCTTCCGGCGCCCCGGTTCAACCAGTGGATTCCATCGCTGGCCATAGGGGGCGAACAACTGCCCCCTGTGGAACGGGCGCGCAATTTGGGCGTCCTCCTTGATGCCCGGCTGTCGATGGATGACCATGTGGCAGCCGTGGCAAGGGGGGCGTTCCACCAGGTTCGCCTGGTGCGCCAATTGCGCCCCCTATTGGATCGGGACGCCTTACGCACGGTCACTCATGCGCTGGTGACGTCTCGCCTGGACTACTGCAATGCTCTCTACATGGGGCTCCCCTTGAGATGCACCCGAAGACTACAGCTAGTTCAGAATGCGGCCGCGCGGGCCATCATGGGAGGGACAAGATACTCCCATATAACACCACTCCTGCGCGAGCTGCACTGGCTGCCTGTGGTTTTTCGGGTGCGTTTCAAGGTGTTGGTTACTATCTTCAAAGCGCTCCATGGCACGGGACCTAGTTACCTGCGGGATCGCATCTCACCTCATACATCCCTGCGACCAATCCGCTCTCACAGGGAGGGACTCCTCCGGGTGCCGTCCACTAAGCAGTGTCAACGGGCGGCGCCCAGGAACAGAGCCTTCTCTGTGATGGGCCCAACCCTCTGGAATGACCTCCCCCCCGATATTAGAACTACCACAGACCTCCGCTCCTTCCGACAGAAGCTTAAGACCCACCTGTTCCAGTTAGCTGGCTTAACCGATTCATAATCCCATTTACCTCCTGGCAAACATCTTATTGGGCAGTTTTTTAAGGTATTTTAATGTTTATTTGTATTTTATATTATATATTGTACAGTCTACATCCTACCTCCTCCGCGTACCTATTTGTATATTTGTATATTGAATGTATATCTATATTTTGTACTATACTGTTTTAACATGACTGTACACCGCCCCGAGTCCTGTTTAGGAAAGGGCGCGGTTTAAAAATTTAATTAAATAAATAAATAAATAAATAAGGAGGAAGAAAGGAAAAAGAAAGAAAGAAAAAGAGGAAGAAACCAGGAGGGAGGGTGGGAAGGAAAGAAGGAGGAAAGAAGAGGAGGGAGGGAGGAAAAACAGGAAGGAAGAAAGAAAAAAAGAGAGGAAGAAGCCAGGAGGGAGGGAGGGAAGGAAAGAAAAAAGTAGTGATTTCAACCTTTTTTCAGCGCAGTAAAATACAAAAAAAAATTAATGCCTCAACTTTTTGTTGTACATTTCTAACTATTTCAAGTCATTTCTATAACAACAAGAAGGGACTGGCCCAGAGTCACCCAGCCAGCTTTCATGCTAAGGCAGGACTAGAACTCACAGTCTCCTTGTTTCTAGTCTGGTGACTTAACAATTAGATCAAAATAACTACCATGAAAATTATTGTTCATGTAGTGTTCCTAATAATGTCGGAAGGTGGTTTGCCCCCCCCTGATTGTTTCAAGGTTAGTTTTTCTCCTTCTCCCTTTAGCTGACAGTCCTTGAGGTGAGCGTCTTTTTTCTCCCATCTAAAAACCAACCACGTCTGATGCTGCTTAGCTTCTTGAAGTCAAGGGAACAAGGAGAAGAAACCATCAGCCGACTGCCCATCCCTGAAACCAGAGTGAAATAAAATGGGCTGGAACTAATTTTGTGACGTGAATGATGGAGTATCCTGTCCCTTTTGCTACCCAGAGGGAAGACCCCGAGGAGAGACAGTTCTCTCGCTCTCTCTTGCAAGTGAAAGGGCTGTGCGATTTTGCAAACGCAATAGGTGACAATCTCTCTTTTATCTCGCTGTGGTTGATTGAGGAAATTGTAAATTATACAGCCGAGGATTAATTATCCTCATTTCAAGTTCAGGAACCAAACTTTTTGAGTTTGTGGAGGTAAACTCAAAAATAACGAAAGTAAAAGATGCCTGTAAGACGATACCAAACACTCGAAAAATTTTGGAGGACGTTTTAACATACACCCTCCCTCCTACCCTACCCTTCCCTTCCCTCCCTCCCTCTCCACCTATCCTTCCTTTCTTCCTTCTCCTATCCTCCTTCCTTCCTTTATCTCCATCCTTCCTTTATCCCCTTCACTCCACTTCCCATCTCCTTCTTTCCTCCCTCCCTCCCCTTCCCTCCTGCCCATATTACCTTCCTTTTCTTCCATCCCTATCCTTTCTTTCTTCCTCCTTCCTTCCTCTATCTTCCTTCCTTTCTTCCTCCTTCCTCCTCCCTTCCTCCTCCCCTCCCTTCCCCTATCCTCCTTCCTTCCTTCCTCCTTCCTTTCCTTCCTTCATCCTTCATCCTTCCCTATCCTCCTTCCTTCCTTCCTTCCTTTCTTCCTTCCTCCCTTCCTCCCTCCCCCCTCCCTTCCCCTATCTTCCTTCCTTCCTTCCTTCCTCCCTTCCTTTCCCTACCCTTCCATCCTTCCCCTATCCTCCTTCCTTCCTTCCTTCCTTCCTTCCTTCCTGCCTGCCTTCCTGCCTGCCTGCCTGCCTGCCTGCCTGCCTGCCTTCCTGCCTGCAGTGATTCACTTCTCAACCATGGCAAGAAAGGTTGTACAATGGGGCAAAACTCACTTAACAACTGTCTCACTTAGCAACAGAAATTTTGGGCTCAATTGTGGTAGTAAGTCAAGGAGCATTGTATATCACAGTGAGCTTTTTCTTAGGATCAAAGTGACTATTAAAGGGATTTCACATGAAAAAAATGAATGCAATGACACCGTCATGTTTCTAAACGGAATCCTTTTGTTTTCCCCTGGTTTGTCGGGCCACGTTTTACCCAATAACCACACATCTTGTCCACGCCAAGAGAAGAGACAATCATCAAATTCCACTTTTATATCTTGGTTCATAAGCCCTGCCACATCTGTACATATGTAAGCCCTCCACGGTGCCGTTTATGGATCCATGACGGAAAGCTTCAGGCGATCATGAAACAGCTGGAAAGGAAGAAAACCAATTAATCTGTTGACAGATTTCTTGTTTAAATATTAACAGGATTCTTGAAAGCAAATATTGGCAGTTGCTTCGGGTTTCTTTGGGGACCTGCAAGGCATCCAAAGCAGAAATGTGACTGGGACTCCACCAATATTTCAATAATTAAATTGAATTAAACACGCAAACATTCTCAGACCCAAACTAGAACGACAGATTAGATCGGATGAATTGGGACAAAGTCCATATTAAACAAGCATGTTGTTTCTCCCAGTGGCCAGTCAGGGTCTAGGACAGCAATGGTGAACCTTTTTTGGCTTGCGTGCCATAAGTGGGCGGAGCGCAGGGGGGTAGTGTGCGGGTGTGCCACACCCATAATGCAATGTGCCACCCCCCCAGTGCGCATGCACGGACTACAGGCGTGACCCCCCCATTTTTTGCATGCTTTTTTTGCCCTCCCCATGCTCCAGAGGCTTTATAGGAGCCTGGGGAGGGCGAAAACAGGGGAGGCTGTTTTTGCCCTCCCCAGGCTCCTATAAAGCCCCCCCCCAGAAGCCCTCCGGAGGCTTGAGGGACTTTCAGGATGCTCCCCTGAAGCCTCCGGAGCAGTCAAAACGACCTTCCGAGCAAACCGGAAGTCCGTTCTTGAACTTCCGGTTTGCCCGTAGGGCCAGTTTTTTGCACTCCGGAGGCTTCAGGGAAGCTCATGAAGTCTCCGGTGGGCCTTCGGGGGGCGGGGTGGGGTGGGGTGGGGGAGGACGCTTTTCACCCTCCCTAGGCTCCTATAAAGCCTCTGGAGCCTGGGGAGGGTGAAAAATGGCTTTAAAAAAGGGTGAACTCAGCTGGCCAGCGCGTGCATGCGCACTGGCCAGCTGACAGGGCAGCGCCTCACGTACCCTGACAAATGGCTCTGCGTGCCACCTGTGGCACGTGTGCCATAGGTTCGCCATCACTGACATATACCAAAGAGCCAGTTGGGTGTAGTGGTTAAGGTGCTGGCCTAGAAACCAAGAGACTGGGAGTTCTAGTCTTGTCTTAAGCATAAAAACAACTGGGTGACTTTGGGTGACTAAAAGCAACTGGGTGACTTTGTGCCAATCACCAGGAGGCAGTGACTAATGTCAAAGAAATGGTGGGATAGAATTATTAAGGAAGGGAGGCAAAGCAAGGACAAAATGAAAGGTAAATGACCAAAATTAAAATAGTTTTAAAATTATTTTAAGTACATAATGTAATTCTTGAATTGTCCCTCAGCGAGTTCTTCCATGGTGAGTTGGCCATGGTGAGTTGACCACACCAAGTTGTCCCATTCTGGGCCAGTCAGATACCCTTGAGATGTTTGCAAACATGGTGGAGGCATATCTCATACTAATGTTCCTCTGCTCTACTCTAATGTTCCTCTAGAGCAGAAGTCTCCAAACTTGACAACTTTCAGACTTGTGGATTTCAACTCCCAGATTTCCTCAGGGATCTCCAAACATGGTGACTTTAAGACTTCTGGACTTCAACTCCCAGAATTCCTCAGTCATCTCCAATCTTGGCGACTTTAAGACTTGTGGACTTCAACTCCCAGAATTCCTCGGGGATCTCCAAACTTGGCAACTTTAAGACTTGTGGACTTCAACTCCCAGAATTCCTCAGGGGTCTCCAAACTTGGCGACTTTAAGACTTGTGGACTTCAACTCCCAGAATTCCTCAGTCGTCTCCAATCTTGGCGACTTTAAGACTTGTGGACTTCAACTCCCAGAATTCCCCAGGGATCTCCAAACTTGGCGACTTTCAGACTTGTGGACTTCAACTCCCAGAATTCCTTGGGGATCTCCAAACTTGGCGACTTTAAGACTTGTGGACTTCAACTCCCAGAATTCCTCAGGGATCTCCAAACTTGGCGACTTTAAGACTTGTGGACTTCAACTCCCAGAATTCCTCAGCCAGCCTAAAGGCCGTAGTGTTCTGGGTCATGTGTTCACTATTTTGTGTCCTTCTGACAAGCAAAATCAGTGATGGGTTTCCATTTTTTTTATTACTGGTTTGCTTGTGTGTGCGTGACGCTTCTGCGCATGTGCAGAAGTGTCTGGGCAGATGGACAGAGCCTCCCGCCACCACCACGACCGGTTCACCCGATCCAGGCTGAACTAGGAGCAACCCACATCTCTGCAAAATCAATGGGGAATCCAGATTCACTTAACAACCACGTCACTAACTTAACAACTGCAGTGATTCACACCATGGCAAGAAAAGTTGCAAAATGGGGGAAATCTCACTTAAGAATGGTCTTGTTTAGCAACGGACCTTTCGAGCTCAACAGAGGTCGTAAATTGAGGATTACCTGTCCTTAAATCTAGCTGAAATACACCTCAGTGGAACCTCTCGTGCGTTGCCTGCAGAAATACAAGTTTTAAGCTCTCAAATCTCCAGAAATGAACTTCAAAAAAAATATATGTGATGACCAAACCTTATGGAATCCGATTGGCAATCGCCGTAGAAAGAAATTAAGCTTGAGAAACTGAATTTTCCAATTCCAGAGAAAGATGCTTCCCACACTCTCAAATTACTGATGTCGTCGTATTCAACGTTCCTTAAGTGTGTGTGTGTGTGGGAAACGTTTTAGCTTTAATATCACCTTAAAGGAAGGCACCTCTTTTAATAAATCAGGCAGAAAAACCTCACGGCGAGCTTTAAATCAACGGCTTCGGGATTGCTGGTAAGAGGCGCCCGGCTCTTTTAATAACAGGAAAAAAATTGTGGTGCTCTCTCTCTCTCTAGGCCTTCAGCCAATTTGCCTGAAGAAATATCCCCATGCCATATTGATTCGGAGGCCGCTGGTCGCCTTGTGCTATGGGATTAATTTGAAGTTGCAGTAAATAATAGGAGACCCCTGCCTTTCTTCCGTCTTACGATGCCGGTGGACTCGGCGCAATGAGAATCTGAATTATTCTAGGCCAGGGGTGTCCAAACTTGGGAACTTTAAGACTTGTGGACTTCAACTCCCAGAATTCCCCAGCCAGCCTGGCTGGGGAATTCTGGGAGTTGAAGTCCACAAGTCTTAAAGTTCCCAAGTTTGGACACCCCTGTTCTAGGCTGAGATCATCATCGTTCATAAGCACAATTAAGTCGTTGCATCGAAGAAGGAATTAAGGCTTTCCCCGGTCTCCCGATGAAATTACAGGCGGAAGCAGAGAGAGGATGAAATGAGATGAATGATTGCAGAGATTTTTCTGCCCAAGACCCCCGTCCGCTAAAGGAATTCCTAGGATTTAATGACATTTTGCCGATCTGTTTGTAGGTTCCCTGATTAAACGTGGGGCTTTGGAGAGAATACAGTTGCACATGTTGGGATTTTAGCTTCAATAGATTAATAACCGTCTAGTAGTTAAGGCGTAATGCGACATGTCCCAGCTTCTGCCAACCTAGCACTCCGAAAGCACGTAAAAAAATGCAAGTAGAAAAAATAGGAACCACTTTTGGTGGGAAGGTAACAGCGTTCCGTGTGCCTTTGGTGTTTAATCACGCCGGTCACATGACCAGAGAGACATCTTTGGGCAGCGCTGGCTCTTTGGCTTTGAAACGAGATCAGCATCGCCCCCTAGAGTGGGGAACGACTAGCACGTATGTGGGAGTGGAACCTTTACCTTTTAGTTGAGGCATCAGGCAAGAAAGCAGTTCAAGTTCTAGCTTAGCCATGAACATCAGGTGGATTTTGGCCCAATCACCAGGAGACGGTGAGTTCTAGTCTTGCCTTAGCCCTGAATGCCAGCTGGATGACTTTGGGCCAATCACCAGGAGTAAATGAATTGTAATACCACCTTAGCCCTAAATGCCAGTGGGAGGATTTAGGCCAATTACTAAGAGACGGTGAGTTGTAGCTCCACTTTAGTCATGAATGACAGTTGGATGATTTGGGCCAATCACCAGGAGACGGAGAGTTCTAGTCCTACCTTAGTTATGAATACCAGATGGATGACTTTGGGCCAATCACCAGGAGATGCTGAGTTCTAGTCTTGCCTTAGCCCTGAATGCCAGCTGGATGACTTTGGGCCAATCACCAGGAGACGGAGAGTTCTAGTCCCGCCTTAGTTATGAATACCAGGTGGATGACTTTGGGCCAATCACCACGAGACAGTGAATTCTAGTCCTTCCTTAGTTATGAATACCAGGTGGATGACTTTAGGCCAATCACCAGGAGACGGAGAGTTCTAGTCCCACCTTAGTTATGAATACCAGGTGGATGACTTTGGGCCAATCACCAGGAGACGGAGAGTTCTAGTCTTGCCTTAGCCCTGAATGCCAGGTGGATGACTTTAGGCCAATCACCAGGAGACGGAGAGTTCTAGTCCCACCTTAGTTATGAATACCAGGTGGATGACTTTGGGCCAATCACCAGGAGACAGTGAATTCTAGTCCTACCTTAGTTATGAATACCAGGTGGATGACTTTGGGCCAATCACCAGGAGACAGTGAATTCTAGTCCCGCCTTAGTTATGAATACCAGGTGGATGATTTTGGGCCAATCACCAGGAGACGGAGAGTTCTAGTCCCACCTTAGTTATGAATACCAGGTGGATGATTTTGGGCCAATCACCAGGAGACGGTGAATTCTAGTCCCGCCTTAGTTATGAATACCAGGTGGATGACTTTGGGCCAATCACCAGGAGACAGTGAATTCTAGTCCCGCCTTAGTTATGAATACCAGGTGGATGACTTTGGGCCAATCACCAGGAGACAGTGAATTCTAGTCCCGCCTTAGTTATGAATACCAGGTGGATGATTTTGGGCCAATCACCAGGAGACGGAGAGTTCTAGTCCCACCTTAGTTATGAATACCAGGTGGATGACTTTGGGCCAATCACCAGGAGATGGTGAATTCTAGTCCCGCCTTAGTTATGAATACCAGGTGGATGACTTTGGGCCAATCACCAGGAGACGGAGAGTTCTAGCTCCTCCCGCCTTCACCAGAAATGCCAGCTGAATGATTTTGGGCCAATCATTTTATCTTCTGAACCAGATGCCAAGTGTCCAAAATTTGACCATGTGACCATGGAGATGCTGTGAAAACCGCCTGTAAGTCACTGTTTCCGTGCCAGTGTAACTTTGAATGTCACGGAGCAAATGGATATAAATGAAGGACGAACTCTATATTTTATATTCCCTCAGGGCAGAGAATTACAGAGCAACTGGAAAATACCAAAAACAGAAGTGCAGGTAAGTCCTTGATTTACAACAGTCTCCAAGTTACCACGGCACTGAAAAAAGTGACTTTTGATCATTGTTCACAGTTATGACTGTTGCAGCATCCCCATGGTGACGTGACCAAAATTCAGACACTTGGCAACTGGCATGTACTTAAGACTGTTGCCGCGTCCGTCCCACGGGTCGCGTTAATCCCCTTTTGAGACCTTCTGACAAGCAAATGTACTGGGGCAAAATAAGATTCAACCAACCGTGCTACTAACTTAACACCTGCAGTGATTTTCTCAACAACCGTGGCAAGGAAGGTCTCAAAAGGGGGCAAAATTAGAAGGAACAATCTGATTATTATAACATATGGGAATTGTTTTATCTTTTTTTTAATAAAGTTTTTAAATTGAACACAAATTAAAACATTGGACACAGTGTAACCGTCCTGGTGAAGTCTTTGCCGTACATACTAAGTTGCTTCTCTCCTTGATTAGTTTCCAATGGGTGGAAACTAATCAAGGAGAGAAGCAACTTAGAACTGAGGAGAAATTTCTTGACAGTTAGAACAATTAATCAGTGGAACAGCTTTGCCTCCAGAAGTTGTGAATGCCCCAACACTAGAAGTCTTTAAGAAGATGTTGGATAGCCATTGGTCTGAAACGGTATAGGGTTTCCTGCCTAGGCAGGGGGTTGGACTAGAAGACCTCCAAGGTCCCTTCCAACTCTGCTATTGTATTGTATTGTATTGTATTGTATTGTATTGTATTGTATTGCATTGCATTGCATTGCATTGCATTGCATTGCATTGCATTGCATTGCATTGCATTGCATTGCATTGCATTGCATTGCATTGTATTGTATTGCATTGCATTGCATTGTACTGAGATATAAAGTTATACATTGAAACCAGTATGCATATTTACAATTGGTCTATTCAGTATTTACAAATATAAAAATATCGTATTTCCAACCATGTTGCTTTGTTTTTACCTTATACATTTTCACTGTTATAGTTTCATATATAATTCTAATCTCCATTCTATAAATCTTAGCCATTGCTTATTTTGGGTCTTTCCTTTTTTGTTCCAACCATCGATAGAATTTATCCCAGATCTTATAATATTCTGATTCGTCTTTATTCTTCAATTCCCACATCAATTTATCCATTTTAGCACAAATCAGAATTTTCCTAATTACTTCCTCTTCTTGTGGAATTTCCAGTTTGGGGCAAAGACCGTTCTTATTTATTATATTAATGGAATTATTTTATCAATGATCAGGGAATAAATATGAAAAGTGGAAAATAGCAGAGGAGTGAAATAGAAAAAAAAAACATTTTAACCAAGTTAAATAAGTTAAGAGGATTGTTATAGTATTAGGTATGGTATATATTAGTATTAAGTTAAGAATAGATGATATTATAAATATGGCTTTAAGTTGTGATTGTTATTGTATAAAATATTTGCCCAAAATGTTTATACCCCTTCGGGGAGAGGGGGCGGTTTATAAATTTAATAAACTGAAACTAATAAACTGATAAACTGACAGACTGTTTAATGGAAAATGATGTTTGAATCAAAATAAAATAAAATAAAATGTATAAAAAAGTTGGAGCAAAACTCACTTAGCAAACGTCTCACTTAGCAACATACATTTTTGGGCTCAGTCGTAGTCGTAGTGGAAAACCTTCCTCTACTGTAAAGAAGGCGATTGGAAAATGCTATACCAGTCTCCCAGCAAGGGGAATTAAAAAATGAATAGATCGCATTCGGGAAGAAAAGAATCCAGATTCAACCGTTATTGGGCAAAAAGATTGTGGACCAATGACAATTCCTACGAAAAATGAAAGCCGTTACAGATGCTTGAATAAGAGGCACTGGAGTGTGAATCAAACAAGCATCCGGCATCTCAACAGCTGCAAATGCACGATAGACGCTTCGGAATTGGTCCGTGCAAATAGAAAAGGAAAGCCGAGATTTGCAAGAAAATAATCTTTTAAAGCCAGGAAATGCAGCAATTTGGCGGGAGAGGCAACCGGAGTTAAGCTCGAGGCAAAACACAACACTTAATGTTGAACACAATTTCCAAAGCAATGTTTCATTTCTCATCTTCTCATCTTTCCTACTATCTTATCCTATTGGTTTTTTTTATGATTTATCAATTATTGTTTGTAACATGATTAATGATTGTGACTATGTTTTATGACCTATGACCTATTACTTGCTGTTTATATGTACATTGGGAGCTTATGCACCAATGACAAATTTCTTGCGTGTCCAATCACACTTGGCCAATAAAGCGAAAAACTTCAATAAAAAAAAAAAAGAATTCTATTCTGTTCTGTTCTGTCCTGCTTCATTCCATTCTACTCCACTCCACTCCACTCCACTCCACTCCACTCCTATTCTATTCTATTCTATTCTATTCTATTCTATTCTATTCCACTCCACTCCACTCCACTTCTATTCTATTCTATTCTACTCTACTCTACTCTACTCTACTCTACTCTACTCTACTCTACTCTACTCTACTCTACTCTATTCTATTCTATTCTATTCTATTCTATTCTATTCTATTCCACACCACTCCACTCCACTCCACTCCACTCCATTCTCTTAATTTCACTGTGAAACAACACAGTTTAATGCATTTTGCAGCTTTAGGTTTATCTGTGTCGTCAAGGTGACCTTTAGAGAAAGGACAATAGATCAAAGTCAAGTAGAGTAACGTATTTATGGTGGTTGTGGCTTCTCCAACTCTGCGGGTCTTTAAAAAGTGTTAAAACATCTGCCTCTAACAGATGGTTTAACTCAGGGGTCACCAATCTTTCGGACCTCAGGGACCACGAAATTCATAATGTTAAATCTCATGGTCCACTAATACGACCTGCCTAATGACTGGGTGGGTGGGCGTGGCTAGGTGGTCATGTGACTGGGTGGGCGTGTCCAACTCGATATCACTCACATCGAGGGGTGCCTCACCAGCCTCCCCTCGCCCCTCCCCTCCCAGCCACTCCTCACATGCCCGCTCGGGCTCCTTAGGGCCCCAACAGGAAGCATTTGTTTGACCGAGAAGGAGGCTCAGCAGAAGCACCCCGTCGGAATTTTTGCCCCCCTTCAACCCACAGAAAAAGACCCCAAAAAGGGGAGACTCTCTGCAGCAACAGAAACGTTCAGTGCAAGAAAATTAGGGAAAAAAGGAAAAATTATTCGCAATTGGCGGATAAATTATACCAGAAGGGGGTGTGGTTTAGATGGTTGATGCCTGAAGGTATGCTGATATTCTGGGAGGAGACAAGAATTAGAATTAATACACCCATAGAGGCACAGGCCTTTATGGAAAAAAACAAAACAAACCTAGAAAAAACAGAAGATCCCACAATGGATATGCAGGACACGGGAGGGGCCAGAGCTCTGCCAGCGGGGGGAGAAGGGGCAATACCAAGAAATCTCAGATCACAAAAATGAATAAGAAAATCTCATTGTTATAAACTAACCGAAAGTAGTAATGGAATTATATGTGGATCATATACTACAATGTATAAACTGATTGAAAATATCAATAGAATTAATATGCTGATTATATATGATTATGTATTAATGTTTTATACTCAGATGTACTCTATGAGTTTGGAGGGGGGGGGCGCCTGCCACACTTTGCAACTGCCAAAATTTTCTATACCTTTCCATTTACCTTTCCCCTTATAAATGTTAAAAAAAACTATAAAATTCTTTTTTTAAAAAAAGAAAGAAATGTTCAGTGCACATATGCATACCAGGGGCCGTAGTTTGAGGACCCCTGATTTAGTGCATTTATAAAAAGTGCAAATAGTTTTTCTGCGGACCACCAACATTTTCTCGCAGACCATACCAGTGGTCCACGGACCACCAGTTGTTGAATGCTGGTTTAACTGGTTTCCCTGCCCACTGCAGTAACCTGGACCAGATCCCCCCTCATGGTCTCCTTCAGCCCTATAATTCTCTCATTCTATGATGAACAAATGACCCATTTTATCTACTCCTTGCCATCTACAAGCGAATGCACTTTTGATGGGAGAGAATTGGCTTTGTGTCCAATTAGCTGGTTGTTTTCAAGTGCTAAATTGGGACTTAACTAAATCATAGGGCAATTATTATCCGTAACCAGCCAGCAAGTTTTCATAAATGGACTAATGCATCATGCAAAGATCTCCTTGTCTTCTTCAATACAATAAATCTTCTCCCCTCACTGTTATTAAATTGCCGAAATCCATAGCTTCCCCTCATCACACTCCAGTTGCGTAGACATGTTTTCCCCCCTCCCCCAATCTTTAGCTGGTGCATTAAAAAAATAGTCTCAAGGTTATTTGTACAAAGTCTTGAAATGAACACATCTTTATCTTAAAGGACTATCAGTCCATAACTGGACGTTGGGAGATAATGGAGGTTTTTTTTTGTGTGTTTTAAAAAGGAAAGTGAGAGGAAAAAACTAAGCTAGAGACAGAGATGGCGAGAAAGCAAAGGGTCACATCCCATCATCTACATAAATTTTATTTCAGATGATGAGAAAAGGGAGATTAAATTTTACGAGCAGATTTGTAATGCTGAAAGGGATTGCGGGGGCTTCAAACAGAGGCTGGAAGGAATTCTGATTTTTTGGGGGGGTCTTCAAGAGATGCCGAAGTAATTAATAGTTTGAGGTCAACAGACTCCGCCGAAACCTGTCTTATGGCAGGTGTAGATTCACCTTTTATGATAATCGAATGAAATGCACACTTTATTATTTATTTATTTGAGTTTTATCCCGTCTTTGTTACTTTATAAGTAACTAAAGGGGGTGAACATGTAAAATACTCCCTTCTTTGTCCTGTTTTGTGCACAATAACAATTCTAGGAGGTGGGTTGAGCTGAGAGAGAGGGACTGGCCCCAAATCACCCAGCTGGCTTTTATGCCTAAAGCAGGACTAGAACTCACAGTCTCCTGGTGATTGGCCCAAAGTAACCCAAGTCAGCTTTCATTCCTAAGGCGTGACTAGAACTCACTGTCTCCTGGTGATTGGCACAAAGTCACCCAGTTGCTTTTATGCTTAAGACAAGACTAGAACTCCCAGTCTCTTGGTTTCTAGGCCAGCATCTTAACCACTACACCCAACTGGCTCTTTGGTGTATGCCAGTGATGGCGAACCTATGGCGCACGTGCCACAGGTGGCACGTGGAGCCATTTGTCAGGGCACGTGAGGCGCTGCCCTGTCAGCTGGCTAGTGTGCATGTGCGCGCTGGCCAGCTGAGTTCACCCTTTTTAAAGCCATTTTTCACCCTCCCCAGGCCCCAGAGGCTTTATAGGAGCCTGGGGAGGGCGAAAAGAGCCTCCCCTGCTCCCCGTGGAGGCCCTCTGGAGGCTTCATGAGCTTCCCTGAAGCCTCCAGAGCGCAAAAAAAACGGCCCTATGGGCAAACTGGAAGTTCAGGAACGGACTTCCTGTTTACTCGGAGGGTTGTTTTGAGTGCTCCGAAGGCTTCAGGAAGCCTCTTGAAGGTCCCTGAAGCCTTCGGAGAGCTTAAAACGACCCCAAGCAAACCGGAAGTTGGAGGGTCGTTTTGACTGTTTCGGAGGCTTCAGGGAAGCCTCCTGAAGGTCCCTGAAGTCTCCGGAGGGCTTCCGCGGAAGGCAGGGAGGCTCTTTTCACTCTCCCCAGGCTTCTATAAAGCCTCTGGAGCCTGGGGAGGGAGAAAAAAGCATGTAAAAATGGGGGGGGGGGGGGTTCGTGCCTGTAGTGCGTGCATGCGCACTGGGGGGAGTTGCACATTACATTATGGGTGCGGCACACCTGCACACGACCCCCCTGCGCTCCCCCCACTTATGGCACACGAGCCAAAAAAGGTTCGCCATCGCTGGTATATGCTTTATGGAGGTGGTAGTCTGCTTAGATTTGGCAAGATTCTGTCTATTGGTAAAGAACAATGAAGTAAACAGCTTGGAAGAACCACAAAGCATCTTTCTTGGCTTTGATGATTGGCCCAAAGTCACCCAGCTGGCTTTCATGCCAAAGGCGGGATTAGAATTCACAGTCTCTTGATGATTGGCCCAGAGTCCCCCAGTTGGTTCTCATGACTGAGGCGGGACTAGAACTCACAGTCTCTTAGTGATTGGCCCAAAGTCACCCAGATGTCTCTTTTTCTTCTTTCCCCACTTAACGGGCGTAGTCTCTTTTCTATGCAGACCTCTGTCTTTTCCTCAAATGTTTTGGGAAATATTAAAAAAGGGCAGGATAAAATATTCCCCCTAAAGAAGAAATTTAAAAAAAGGGAGGCAAAAATCAGCCCCAATTTCCCTGCCCCCAAGCAGAAACTGAGGAGGCAAACTTTAAAAATGCCGATTTGGTAATCCATTCAGAAAGACTGGGTCAGACAGAAACTCCAGATAAGCAACAAGCCAAAGATAGCTCAAACACCTAGGATTTGCATTTCCCCTTTGGCCTATAGAGCCAGCCATGATTAGTATATTTTTGGAGTATAAGACGCACCTTCCCTCCCTAAAAGAGCATGGAAATGTTGGTGTGTCTTATACACTGAACACAGCCATTTTTGGCCTTCCTAAGCCCCACCCCCACCTTCCAATTTTGTAAAAAACAAGTGGAAAATAGACTATTTTTTGCAAAAATTGAGGCATTTTTTTTGCCTTCGCCCAGCCCCCTGCAGCACTCTGCAGGCTTCAACAGGGCTGGGGGAAGACAAAAACGCCTCTGTTTTTGCAAAAAAGGGCCCATTTTCCACCCATTTTTCACAAAAGCGGGGGCTTTTTTGTCTCCCCCCCAGCCCTGCTGAAGCCTACAGAGTACTCCCGGGGGCCGGGGAGGACAAAAACGTTTTTTCTTACTTACCTCTTCGAAATCTTGGTGCGTCTTATAGTCTGAAAAATACGGTACCCCTACATGACCCCATAGGAATCTGACAACAGCCACTACAGGACATGTTCTTGCCCAGGAACAAGAAGGTCAAATGCAAAGCATAAACGAAAGTGTATCAATTCCATTTTGTCAGCTGCCCCAGAATCACATGGGCTTGGTGGTTCTGCTCCACCAATAAACGGAGCCTTTTCTTTCCAATTGGCCTCCAGCCTCCATTTTTTCTCCTTTCTCCCCAGATGGAGATAACTGGATCTGGATGTTTCTTCCAACAACGTGGATGACTGAAAATCTCTACAGACCAGTGGTGGGTTACAGGCGGTACGCCATGGTACGGGCGTACCAGAGCCTTACCCAGAGCACCAGATACCGTTCCAGTACAGTGCTCTGGAGGGTCCACTCGCCCACCCGAGTTCCTTACCAGTCTTTTAAGTCTTTGGCGCTTCCCCACATGCGCACGGCGTGTACAGCGCCTGCGCGATGCTCCGCTGAGTAGCTGGAATGTCGCGGCGGCTCGCAGAGGCAGTAAGATGCATGTGTACACTGCACACGTCCATGTGGACAACTCTGGGCCCTTTCTGACAATACCTGTTGGAATGGGATCCGGAACCCACCACTGCTATAGACACTTTGTGGAACGTAACCTGTTTCCATTATAGACCACTTGTTGGAAGAAATGTCCACCTGGGTTCAGTTCCAAGTGAGGAAAAAGACACTGGATTCATGGAAGTTGCTTGGAAAGAAGGTTTATGGATGATGGACCGGACCACATGGCTTGAAGATGCTGGGGAAAAAAAGGGCAGAGATGCTGAGAGTTGCCTGGGTTTTATGCCCTCTCTGGTCTTAAGCTGGTATCCTGATTGGTTGTCAGACTCCCATGGGACCATGCAGGGGCAATTCTGTAGGCTGAGTCCCAAGCTTTGCTGGGTGATGATTACTGAAAGTTGAGCCTTGCTGGGTGATGATGTACTGAAAGGGCTTTGGGATTCCTATTATGGCTTTGCTTGAAGGAGGTAGATCTTTGTTATGTAGAATTGACTGGCTCAGGCCTTAATTGCCCATTGACAAAGGTGGGGGCGACTGAGTTTCTGCCTCCCTTTTAGGGGAAATATTCTGCCCTTTTAATATTTCCTAAAATATCTCTTTTTCCCAGGAGAGGGCTGGGGGCTGACTTCCTACAGCTGCACCTCAGCTTTCCTTTTGAGTCCCTTCAGCTTCCTTTGGAAGCCTCGTTTCTCTTTGCCTTTTGGGTGCCGAGACCTGGTGGCCTGTATTTGTGTGGGTGTGTATGTGGTGGTGTAGAAATGTCCCTGCGCTCTATCTACCCTTCCCTAATCCTCCCCTCGTCCTTGTTCCTCCGGTCCACGCTGCCTTCCTTTCCTTCTGCATGCATGTTTGCTTTTGATAAAGAGAACACCGCTTCTGATAAAGCCGTTCCCCTGGCAACGCTAGAGGGCTTCTTTTTAATAAAAAAATGATCACCGAGCTGTTTAATTAAAAAAAAAAAGAGCCCTTCATACACTTTAATCCATTCAATACATTTTGATTGTCTCCCGTTGGCATGAAGACCAAAACTCCTTTGACATACACTACCCCCTCCCCCACTCCAAATAAGGTAGTTCTAGGGAGGTTCAAAGTTTATGGTTTGTGTGTGTGTGTGTGTGTGTGTGTGTGTGTGTGTGCATGCATGTGTCCTTTCAGAAGAGGTTTGCCATTGACACCTTCCAAGGGTTAAGAGGGAGAGACTGGCCCAAGGCCTCATAAATGGCTTTCTACCAAAGCCGACTTGTCCATAATTCCCAGTTGCTTCTCTCTTTGATCAGTTTCCAACCATTATTTCTTCTCCTGGCAACATTGGCAATGTTAAGACTTGTGGACTTCGATTCCCAGAATTCCCCAGTCAGCATTTCCTCCCCCTCAACCAATTCTGAAAGATGGTTGGCTGACTGGGGAATTCTGGGAGATGAAGTCCATCGGTCCTAAAGTTACAAAGTTGGACACCCCTGGACTTAGACAGTCTCTAAGCTTAATTTGGACTCTATGATTGTGTGATTCTGGACATTACACAAAGGGTGCCAAGCTAAAGAGAGCTGTATTACAACGAGGATAATATTTAAAGAGTTCCCGTTACAGAATTTGCAATCCAAGGGATTTAAACCAGGAGTGGGATTCAGACGGTTCGGACCGGTTTGGGAGAACTGGATACTAATTTTGCATCTGGTTTACCAAACTGGTAGTTGGAAGGACTGGATGGCCCTGCCCACCCCTCCCAGGAGTCTCCACATGGCCACATGCCAGGTAAGTGCAGGGTCCTCGTGGGAGGCTCTGGGAGGGTCAAAAAAGGCCCTCCCAGAAGTTCCGGAAGTCGGGAAAAAGGCCTGTTTCCAGCCTCCGGAGCCAGGGGAGAGGCTGTTCTCATCCTCCCAGAGGCTCAAGGAAAGCCTCCGGAGCATGGGGAGGGTGAAAACACTCTCCCCCTGCTGTGCTGCAGGAGGCCAAGTAAGCCACGCCCCCCATGGCCACACCCACACAGCAGCTGGGCAGAGAACTGGTTGCTAAAAATTTTCAATCCCACCCCTGGCTTGTGGCCTGGTTTCTAGGTTAGTATCTTAACCATTATAGTTTAGACGAGGGCTCTTCAAACCTGGTCCCTTTAAGCCTTGTGGACTTCAATTCCCAGAATTCTTCAGCTAACATGCCTGGCTAGGGAATTCTGGGAGTTTAAGTCCACAACTCTTAAAGGCGCCATGTTTGGCGAGCCCTGGTATGGACCAGCGATATAGACAACCTTGGCAAATTTTGAGATGTGTGGGCGAACTCCCAGAATTCCCCAGCCTGCTAATATTTGACAAGGTTGAAAAACACTGATATAGGCTACTAGAAATTGTCGACTTTGTTGAATGTTTAAAGTGGTAAATATGTTTGTGTGTCATGAGAGTGAGGTATAGAGAGATTTATAGTTCTCCTTCCTTCCTTTCTCCCTCCCTCCCCCTTTCTTCCTCCTCTTCCTTCCTTCCTTTCTCCCTCCCTCCCTCCCCCTTCCCTCCTCCCCTTCCTCATCCTCCTTCTTCTGTCTGGGGAATTCTGGGGAACTCCCAGAATTCCCTAGCCCGCTAATATTTGACAAGGTTGAAAAAACACTGTTATAGGCTACTAGAAATTGTCAACTTTGTTGAATGTTTAAAGTGGTAAATATGTTTGTGTGTCATGAGAGTCTAGTGTAGAGAGATTTATAGTTCTCCTTCCTTCCTTCCTTCCTTCCTTCCTTCCTTCCTTCCTTCCTTCCTTCCTTCCTTCCTTCCTTCCTTCCTCCTTCCCCCTCTCCTCCTCCCCTTCCTTCCCTCCCTCCCTCCCTCCTTCCTTCCTTCCTTCCTTCCTCCTCCTCCTCCTCCTCCTTGTGTCTGTTTTGAACTACGTCCATGATCTTATAACCAGAAATGGTCATTTCGATTTATAGACAAATGTGGATGACATCTTTAATGGGACTATTTGCATAATGTTTGTCTTAATTTGTTGTTTTCATTATAGCAACAGAAGCAAAATGACAGATTATCCCTATTAAAAAATATAAAATAAATAAAAGCTCCAGGGCTACTGGATGCCCTAATATCCCAACATTTTGCACTGAAACGCAAGTAAGGCGAATCTGTCTACCGATTGCATTGAGGAAGTGCTGTTCAGTAATCTGGGAGAACATCCCAGCGGTCAAAGGATAGAATTTCTCCCAGGGTTTGGGAAATCAATGCGTTGTATTATTGATTTGTTCCTCAATGTGGGAATGTGTCAATTAGAGAGCGCATCGGGGATCTTTTTCTGAGCATGGAGTACTCTACAATTGAGGCATGCGAATCCATCTAAAACCGAAGGTGTACGAAACAATAGGAGGCACAATAGCTTTACAGGTAGTCCTCCATTTACGACAGTTCATTTAAGTTACAACAGCACTTGAAAAAGTGACTTGTGAACATTTTTCACACTTATGACCGTTGGTCGCTGTGCATCCCCGTGGTCACATGATGTATGCTCAAATGTTTGACAACTGTAAAAACTGTCCTTGTATCTTTAGTTGAAGTTACAACAGCACTGGAAAAAGTGACTTATGACTATTGTTCACACTTACGACCATTGCAGCATCCCCGTGGTCATATGATCAAAATTCAGACAGTTGCCAACCGACACATTTTTATGATGGTTGCAGTATCCCAAAATCATATGATCCCCTTTTGTGACCTTCTGACAAGCAAAGTTGATGGGGAAGCCAGATTGGCTTAACAACGGTGTGACTAATTTAACGCCTGCAGCGATTCCCTTAACCAAGATGGCAAGGAAAGTCATAACACATGGGGCACAACTCACTGAAACAAATCTCTCACATAAATGTTGGGCTCCATTGTGGTCGTACGTCGAGGACTACCTATGTATGGTGCTGAGGGCTCTGTTCTCTTCTCTTCTCCTCTCCTATTCCATTCCATATTTTCTCTTCTCTTCTCTTCTCTTCTCTTCTCTTCTCTTCTCCCTCTTCCCTCTTCCCCTCCCCACCCCCTCCCCTCCCCTCCCCTCCTCCCCTCCCCCTCCCCTCCCATTCTTTAAATGAACTGTTTTAAGTGGAGCGCTACCTGTATGGATGGCAAGCACCCACGTGGAAGACCAAAGCAGAAAATGGCAAAGCATAATAAATACAGGTGAGCAAAGGGGCCATAGTTACCCACCCTTTGCTGTGAATTGTAAGAATCATTTAAAATTATATTTTGTGCATCAAAAAAAGCCTCGGGGGCCATCGTGGGTGACTCTCCTCTTGAGAAGACCAGATTTGCCCCTCTGTATCAGAAGTTGTTTTAACCTCCAATGTTACCACAACATTCTGGAAAGTTGATTTACTTGGAGAAGGACAGAAATGAAACAGAAGGTAACATAAAGAGATGACCAAGGAGAGGACGAGACAGGAATGGCTGGGAGGGGAAAAAAACCCCAGCATTTGTGTCTGAAAAAGAAAAGAGGGAAATTTTGAAGCAAACTTTACTCACCATCTCCTCTCCTCCTCGATTTAAGGGTTGAATTGCAGACAATTGATCTTCACGGCATTTTCAGCTTAATTGTCTTTGTTTTTTTGTACCCTTATTGTTATTAAAAGAATGGGATTAGGGATGGATGAACAACAGAATTGGCTTCATGTTTAATTTCGTTCAAGGTCTATAAAAGGAGGACTTCAAAGCCTTCTCTCTTCTTGGGTCTTTATCTGCTTGGTTCCACTTTTTCCTCCCTCAACGCTTGTGCTTTCCGCCTCTTGGACAATGTCATGAATGAGCTGCATTTACAAAATGCAATTTTACAAAAATCTCTGAAGGGATCTGCAATGTTATTTGGACACTTAACAGACGTAACAGAATAACAGAGCTGGAAGGGACCTTGGAGGTCTTCTAGTCCAGCCCCCTTGCTCAAGCAGGAAACCCTAGACCATTCTGCACAAATAGCTGTCCAATCTCTTCTTGAAAACATTCAGTGATGGAGCACCCACGATTTCTGGTGGCGAGCTGTTCCACTGGTTCCTCTGGTTAATTGTTTTTTTTCTGTCAGGAAATTTCTCCTTATTTAGGAAAGAAAAGACTCACTAGTGATGCTTTATGTTGGGATTCGTGAAACGTTGGCAAAAAATCAATCCAGTTCAGAGAGCACCAAGTACCCCTCGTTTCAATCCTGAGTTACAACTATTCTCTTCTAGAGATCAAGAGACAGAGGACAGATCGAACGAAAGGTAGACAAGCACTAATATGATTGCTGAATATTATCAGTAAATATGGTATTGAGGCAGGACATAAAGTGAGACAAGACATAAAATGAAGCAAGACAGAAAAAAGGAATAATAACTTGCTTTTAGACATATAGAAGAACAGGACTTTTACATGTCAAACCGCAAGTTCACACCTGCCTCAAGCTCAGCTAAAGTTCACACATAGGAGTCAAGCATGCAGCTAACTACATAGCTAGCCACAAACAGCTGCTGGAAACTTAGACGCTTCTTTGCAAGTTTAAGTTTAAGTTATATTAGATTTATAGACCGCCCCCTCTCCCCGAAGGGACTCGGGGTGGTGTACAGACATCTCAATAAAAAAAACGTATACAAAAATAAATACCCTTAAATTCCCATAAAATCGAATTAAACAATAGGCTGTACAAAGTGATAAAAATTAAAAACAACCTAAAAACTCATCCCTAAAAATTTAAAATACAGACTTGAGGGACTAAACTGGGATTAGGCCAGGCCAGCTAAATTGAACAGGTGGGTTTTAAGCTTCTTACGGAAGGAACAGAGATCGGTGGTTATTCTGATATCGGGGGGTAGGTCATTCCAGAGGGTCGGGCCCATCACAGAGAAGGCCCTGCTCCTGGGTGTCGCCCGCTGGCACTGCCTAGTGGACGGCACCCGGAGGAGTTCCTCTCTGTGAGAGCGGATCGGCCGAAGGGATGTATGGGGCAGGATGCGATCCCGCAAATACCTAGGTCCTGTGCCATGGAGCGCTTTAAAGATGATAGTCAACAGCAAGATATCTCTGACCTCTATCACCAAAAGGGGGGCAAGATATTTAGCTTCTTTAGCATAGTAACAGGAGCTATGAACCAATCAACCCTAATATGTTACATGTCCGGGTTCTGCTGCTTTTGAAGAACATATAAGAACTCGCTTCTCCATAAGAAGGTGTTCAGATGTTTGGATGTCTGCTTTGGCTATCTTGCTCTGAACCTTTGCGCAAACAAAGCAACTTATTTTGATTCCGAGGTCTGAGTTTTGTGATTTTCTGCAACAGTATTTTTCGGAGTATGAGACACACCTTTTCCCCCCAAGAAAGAGGGTGAAAATTTGGGTGCATCTTATACACCGAATGTAGCCCCACCCACTCTCACCAGAGGACAAAAACGTGAGGCATGGAGGCAGCGATGGTCTGTGGCAATCCCTAAAGCCTGGAACAGCTGATTGGTAGGGGGTATTCTGGCAGTCCGATCCATCTGCCAATCAGCTGTGCTGAATCAGGCTGCAATAAGTGCTGAAGCTGACCTGGCTGGTCAGAGTTTGCAGCAGCAGTCACATTCAGAAAGCACACAAACGTAACTGATTCAGCAGGATTCAAAATAATAATAATATACAATACAATACCAAGAGCAGGTTTTCCAAGGTAGCAGTAAATGCAAGCAAAACCCAAGCAGTTTCACTTTCAGTTCTCGGCTAAGCCAGGCTCTTCCCCGTCTCCTTGTAGCTCACACGGCAAATACCATTTCAGAGTCCAAATAGCCCTCATTGGCTGACTTAGTTGCTATGCCTATTCATCGGCTGACCTTCTTAACATGTGGTCCAAGTCAGGAAGCTAGCCAGCTGAATACCATGGATGCTGTTAGGCAGAGACAGAATTTTTTTCCTTCTTATTTTCCTCTCCAAAAACTAAGGTCCGTCTTATATTCTGAAAAATACGGTATGATACACGGTGGTGCAGTCGTCAGAGTGCAGTACTGCAGGGCTATTTCTGCTGCCGGCTGCCTGCAATTTGGCAGTTCGGATCTTACCAGGCTCGAGGTTGACTTAGCCTTCCATCCTTCCAAGGTGGGTAAAATGAGGACCCAAATTGTTGAGAGGGGGGAGGGGAAATAGGCTGACTCTGTAAACCACTTAGAGAAGTCTGGAAAAGCACTGTAAAGAAGTATATAAGTCTAAGCACTATTGTTATTGCTGTACAAGAGTGCAAATTCAGCAGGAATTGCAAAGTGGCCTCTTCAACTTTTCCCCCCCAAAATCCAGAGACCACAAGTGGGTTTTAAAAAAAGGATTGAAGAACCATTGCTCATTGTGATAAGTCACAAGGTCTTCTCCAACCGTTCTCCAATCCCACCCCTCAACATTGTTCATTTAAACTAAGAAGCCTCAAGATCCACTGGAAACGGAGGGCTCTCGTTTCCATGGCTGCAAAAAACAATATGTAAATTTCTCATTGAAATATAAATTATTCCTTGGCAAATGAGCAACTCTGCTATTCTGTGAATGATGAGTGAGAATAGAAAGTTTTATGCCACTAATTAATGTTATCGCGGCTGGCTTTATTTACATAAGATGATATATATTTCTTGCCGGTTTGACAAGGGTAACTTTGTTCATTTTGGGGGAGTGGGAGACAAAGGTTGACTCTGGTAATCTCTCTAATGTTTTTCCCTCTATATATTGGCTTCCTCTGGATTGTGCAAAAGTGGATTAAGGGGCTGGAGGATAAAACATACAAAGAACGGTTACAGGAATTGAGTATGTCTAGTCTAATGAAGAAGGACGGGGTGTCTCGGTGGTTAAGATGCTAAGCTTGTTGATCAGAAAGGTCAGCAGTTCGGTGGTTCAAATCTCTAGCGCCGTGTAACGGAGTGAGCTCCGGTTATTTTTCCCAGCTTTTGCTAACCTAGTAGTTCAAAAGCACATAAAAAATGCAAGTAGAAAAATAGGAACCACCTATTACTACACATATACTGATAGCAGCAAGAATAACATACACTCAAAATTGGAAATTAGACAGCATACCCTCCGAAAACACGATAATTAAAAAAAATAATGGACTGCGTGGAAATGGTCAAACTAACTTTTAAACTGCAAGATAAAGAAGATAAAGAATACTGTACAGTGGGAGAGGATGGGCCTGATGTCGCCACAACACAACATGCAATCTTGGAGCTCCAGGATTGCTGTTGCTATCTCTGTTGCTGGATGGTCCTTTTGGACCTAAACTGTCCCGAAGAGATGGTGATAGAGAAGGGCATGTCCTGCTGATCTCAGGGACATCGCAAAGTCCCTGATTGATCAAGGAAGAAGCTCTTTTTGCCAGCCACAAGAGAAACAGCCATTTTAAGCTGCATAAGGTTGGGACAGACCCTTGAACGGAAACTCAGCAGGAGAGAGAGTGTGTCGGAATTGGTGAGATAAACTTTACTATTTACTATGAGAGAAGAGAATACCCAAAAGACTTAAAGTAAATTAAAATTGAAGACAGAAGAGAGAAAGCGGCGGATTAAGTCAGTATTAAAATTAGTGTTAGCTTTCTTTTTTAACTCCATTTTTTTGGATGGAATTCTTACAAATGCCTCCTACTTTTTAAATTGGACTGGTTTCTTTTTTCCTTCTTCCTTTATTTTTCCTCACTTTTTGTATCTGTGGAGCAAGAATCTCTTCCTTTTTGTAACGTTCGGGTGGATTATACATTTTAAGCTTTTTTTTTCTTAAACTTTGTAACAAAGAGAAGGGTAAAAGCAGAAGAAAATGAAGTAATACTGCCATCAAGGGGCTGGAGGCTTGGAAACACTAATTCCTTTGATTATTTGACTTATATGTGATATATTAAAGTTCTTGATTTTGTTTATTGAAAGGAACAGTGGGAAGAGCACGAGTTGTTTATTCAGGTGTTCTTCTGGAGTATTATCTGTAGCTGTACTGGAGTAAAGAGAAAGCTTGGACTTGAAAGACTATAGTGAATTCATTTGATAAGCCTTGGATGTTTTAGTGGCAGTGTTTACAACCTGGAAAAATGGTCCAACATGAAGAAGAAAAAGGATCTTGCAAAAATTATGCTAGGAATCCAAAAAATGCTAATAAGTACAGAGAACATTGAAAAGAATCTTAGGATTATAGAGCAAAGAGTAAAAAGACTGGGAGGAAGAACTGAGAATATCCACAAAACGATGATGAAGTTTGAGGATAGAGTTCAAAAAATTGCAGAAAAATATGAACAAAGTGATAGGAAAACTGTTGGCATTGGAGACGTTGATGAAGTGGAACTCTATCTTAGACCTCAAAACATGGAAGAAGAAAGAGGAGAAAATTTGGCAGAAATAATGAGAATACCTTTGGCAGAAGCACCAGTGATAACCAAAGACAAGCTGATGGAAAGAACAGATGGAGGGTTTCGAGTCTTTAAAAGATATGCAATGAACAACAAGTTGCTAAGAGAAGTCCACATAAGATTTACCAAGAAAACAACTAGAATACAGATTTTACAAATGGCAAGAGATATTGGATGGCACTATTTCTGGAAGGATACAGGATGATGAAATGAAATGTTACAACGAAAATTAAGTTAAACTTAGTTAAATTTTGAGTATTATTTATAAGAAAAAGTAATAATAGTTATAGTTGAATAAATGATTAACAATGATAATAATGTATCTATATACACTAGAGGGATAATATGGAATTTTATATAAGCTGTAAGTGAGAATATAAAGATGTAATACCATTGGATGATTCCAGGATGATGTAATGAAATGCCATAATATATAATTTACTTTAAGTTTAGCATGCTTCACATAAAAAGAAGGTAATAATAGTTATACTCAATGAATGTTTTATAATCATAATAATTGTATATCTATATATTTGATTGATGATATGAACAATGGAATATGCTGAAATTAGTAAACTGTCATATGAAATTAGAGAACAAGAAGATAAACAATTTTATAGGATATGGGATTTATCTTATCTGTGGTTAGATTAAAAAACACACACATGGAATTGAAAATTATTAGAGAATGTTACCAAAAATGAATTAGAATAGGGTATAAAATATTTTATTATTGGATATATTGAAGAAGATGTAATGAATTACGACAATATAAATAAACTCATATTGAGAATATCTCATTTAAAATGGGGAAATAATAGTGAAAGTAAAATAAAAGAAGTATTATAATAACAATGTATATAAACATATTTGATTGACAATAAGTGACTTTATATAAAGTTTAAGTGATGACTATGGAAAGGATGCACAAAAACCTTGTAATCAACCGACACACTGTACGTAATGGAAAATGTTTTTATGTTATATGTTTTTGTCTGTCTATGTTTGTTTAAAAATAAAAAAAGAACCTTTTTATATATAAGAAAACTGTACAGTATGGGATAAATTGTATCATTGGTTAGAGAATAGGAATAACGAATGAATGTAGAATATTTATATATGTAATATTAGGTTTTAGGAATTATAAATGTAAAGATCTTTTGGTCCATTGTCTTCTCCCCAGAGCATTAAATTATTATGTTCTCTATGGCCCATTGCATCTACCCTTGTGCGACACATAGAATCCATGTTCCTTTTTTATGGCAGGTGTTACCTCAGATTGTATGAAAATATTTTCCTTCTCCTTCTCCTCCTCCTCCCCTCCTTCCTCTCCCCTCCCTCTTCCTCCTCCTTCCCTTTCTCCCCCTCCTCTCCTTCCCCCTTCTCCTCCCCTTTCTCCTTCCCTTTCCCTGCTTTCCCTCCTCTTCCTCCTCTTCCTCCTTTCCCTCATCCCCCTTCCCCTCTCCCTCCCCCCTTCCCCTGCTTCCCCTCCTCTTCTCTTCCCTTCCTTCCCCTCCACTTCCTCCTCCCCTCCCCCCCTCCTCCCTATAGGCTGTTTCTATATCAATTTTCTGCTTACTAATAAGGTTTCTAATGCAACCTTCACTTGTTATCTAGCATCAAGGCTTCATCAGGGGATCCATAATAGTTTTAAGATTTAATATAGATTGCTGTATATGCTTATTTGTGTCTATCTACATTAACAATCTCTCCCCTACCTAGTTATTTCTGTTTTATGTGCTAGAAGAAAACGGTGCATCTTGGGAGATTGGATTTATTATTATTATTATTATTTTTGAGGGAGATGCTTGTAGGGACATCTGCAGCACACAGTCAAAAAAGTCAAATTGCCATCAAAACTCCCTGTGTAAATTGTGTTTTGGCATTCTTTCTGGGCATATCAATTCCTCCATTGAGTTTCTCGGGCGTTGTGAGAAGAGAGGAAATTTTGTATTATAGACCTATTTGTTTCTTTTAAATGTGCCTCCTATCTGGGAAAGTTATTCAAAGTGCACTCATCCAGAAGAGTGGAGAGATGAAGGGAGGGAGTGGAGTGGAGAAAAGGAGAGGAGGGGAGGAGGGGAGAAAGGCGAAGGGAAGAGGAGAAGGAAGCAGAGAGGGGAAAGGAGAGGGGGAAGTAGAGAAGAGGAGAGAGAAGGAAAGGAAAAGGGAGGAGAAGGAGAGAGGGAAATGGAGGGGAGAAGGGAAGGGAGGGAAGAAGAAGGAAAGAGACGGAAAGAGATGGACTGCGGTCGTAAAATTGAAAATGTGATGCATTATAAAGGAAAATGTATAATTAAAACATTTTTTTTAAAAAAGTGCACTAATCCTTGCTCATCTTAAAACTCTGAGGGTTTCTATCCTACTGCTTCTGTTGATGCATTTGTCAAGTGATGGGAAAGCCAAAACATTTAGATTGTTGTCAGTTTGAAGAAAAAAAAAAGGGATCCAAGGTTGGTAAGAGGATGGATGGATGGATGAAGGGAAGGAAGGAAGGGGGGGAGGGTATAAAGGGAAGGCAAGAGGGAAACAAGGAAGAAAAGACATAGATGGAAAGAAGGAAAGGAGGGAAGGAGTGAGGGAAGCAAGGAAGAAAAAAGACATGGGAAGAAGAAAGGAAGGAAGGGGAGAAGGAAGGAAGGGAGTGGAGGAGGAAGAGAGTGGGGAGAAAGAAGGTAGGAAGGAAGGCAAGAAGGAAGGAAGGAAAGAGGGAAGGAAGAAAAAAGACAGATGGAAAGAAGGAAGGAAGGGATTGAAGGAGGAAGGGAGGGTGGGGAGAAGGAAGGTAGGAAGAAAGAGAAAGAAGGAAGGAGGAATGAAAGGAAGGAGAAAGGTAGCAAGGAAGTAAAGAGAGATCGGAAGAAAGAAGGCAGGAAGGCAGGTAGGTAGGAAGGAGGGAAGGCAGGCAGGCAGGAAGGAAGAAGGGCATGAAGGAAGGGTGGAGAGAAGGAAGGTAGGAAGAAATAGAGAAGGAAGGAGGAAAAAGGAAGGAGAAAGGTAGCAAGAATGGGAATGGGAAGAAGGAGGAAAGGAAGAAAGAAAGGAGGAAAGGAATGAAGGAAAGAAGGAAAGAAAGAAGGAAGGAAAGAAGGAAGGAAAGAAGGAGAAGGAATGAGGTAAAGGGAGGAAAGATTTTACGTACATGGACAGACAGATGCTTACATTAGTCGGGATAATAACCCCCCTCCCCCTCTTTGGGCCAAGGGTCAGATATTTGGATGACAGGATCACTTCATCCTCTGGTTTTGAGCTTGTCAGGAGATCATTATACCTTGAAGGATGGTTGCCTGAGGCTCCAAGTAATCAAAATTACTCCACATGGACAACAAGGGTTGGGAGTTTGATTTGGGCTTCTTCAGCGGGTGACAGGCGGGAGCTCCCATTTATCAAGAGGCTGCCCCGCCTCTCCTTCCTCCCCTCCCTTCAGATGGCCCCT
>JAKRSK010007193.1:0-50000 GCA_029891615.1 Natrix natrix natrix | reverse complement strand
GAGAAAGACAGACAAAGACAAAGGGATAGACAGACAGACAGAGATAGAGGATAGATAGAGGATAAATGACAGTTAGCTAGCTAGATAAATGTTGGATCATGATAGATAATAGATCAGTGATGGCGAATCTATGGCATGCGTGCCACAGGTGGCACGCAGAGCCATTTGTCAGGGCACGCGAGGCGCTGCCCTGTCAGCTGAGTTCACCATTTTTAAAAGCCATTTTTCGCCCTCCCCAGGCTCCCAGAGGCTTTATAGGAGCCTGGGGAGGGCGAAAAGAGCCTCCCCCGCCCCCCGGAGGTCCTGCGGAGACTTCAGGGACCATCCAGGGGCTTCCCTGATGCCTTCGGAGCGCTTAAAACGACCGTCTGAGCAAGTGACTTCTGGTTTGCTCGGAGGGTCATTTTAAGCGCTCCGAAAGCGTCAGCGAAGCCTCCTGACAGTCCCTGAAGTCTTTGGAATGATTAAAACGACCCTACGAGCAAACCGGAAGTCCGGTTTGCTCGGAGGGTCGTTTTAAGCATTCCAAAGGCTTCAGGGAAGCCTCCGGACGGTCCCTGAAGCCTCCAGAGGGCCTCCGGGGGGGCAGGGGAGGTTCTTTTTGCCCTCCCCAGGCTCCTATAAAGCCTCTGGACCCTGGGGAGGGCGAAAAAAGCATGTAAAAATGGGGGGGGATGCCTGTTGTGCGTGCATGCGCACTGGGGGGGGGTCGCACATTGCATTATGGGTGCGGCACTCCCGCACACGACCCCCCTGCGCTCCCCCCCCCTTGTGGAACGCGAGCCAAAAAAGGTTCGCCATCGCTGTAATAGATGATAGACAGATATACATATAGATGATGATAGATAATAGATAGATGATAAATAGAGAACAGAAAGACAAAGAGAGAGAGAGAGAGAGAGAGAGAGATGATAGATGATAGACAGAGACATTGAACATTTAACACCAGGCATCCAAATCAAACTTCCAGAGAGACAGAAAGACAGACAGACATATAGATAGATAGAAATAGACAGACAGACAGATAGAGAGATGATAGATAGATAAATAGATAGATAGGTAGATAGATAGGGATGGATAGGTAGGTAGGTAGGTAGGTAGATAGGTGGATAGGTGGGGAAGGAGATAGAGAGAGATAGTAGATAGATAGATAGGTAGGTAAGTAGAGAGAGATGATGATAGAGAGAAAGAGAAAGAATGAGAAAGAGAAAATAAAAAAGGAAGGGGATTCTCATACGGTCCCCTTCGGTTGCTCCTGGCAAGCTCTTCTCAGCCGCCACACAATGACACCACACACAGACACACACACACACACACACCAGCCCTTGCGGGTCTCTAAATCTCCTCTTGTCCAAAGCCTCTAGACGCTGTGAACTTTATGCCACCCCAAGGATGTGCGAGAAAGCAGGCCCAATTCCCTCCCCTCTTCCTCAGAGGTGGATGCGAGGAGAGACCTTCCGGACAGGCAGGGACCCCAGGAGGGCCGAGAGAGAGAATTATTGCCGTGAATTTTATTGGAGTGCATAAAAAGATGACATTTTTGGGATGCCCCTAGCACAAAGCCAGCAATCTTATAAAGAGCCCATATTTCTGTCTCTGTTCCCCCTGGACTGGCTGCCCTGTGCAGGTTAAGACTGTCCTGGGCTGCAGTTTTTCTTCTTCCTGGGTTTTTAGGGGTAGTCCTTGACGTACGACATTGACCATTCAAAGCTACAACGGCACTGGGAAAAGTGGCTTATGACCCAGTGGTGAAAGTTAATTTTTTTTACTACCGTTTCTCTGGGTGTGGCTTGGTGGGCATGGCAGGAGAAGGATACTGTAAAATCTCCATTCCCTCCCAATCAGCTGGGACTCAGGAGGCAGAGAAGAAATGAGGGCACGGCCAGCCAGAGGTGGCATTTGTCAGAACCTGCTGGATTCCACCCCTGTTATGATCGCTTTTCACACTTATGACATTTCCAGCATCCCCTTGGTCCCCTGATCAAAATGCAGATGGCTTGGCCACTGATTCCTATTTACGACGGTTGCAGTGTCCCGGAGTTACGTGATCCCCTTTTGAGATCTTCTGACAGGCAAAGTCCATGTTACAGATTTACAGGAAGGGATCTTGGAGGTAATTTAGTCGAACCCCCCCTGCCCAAGAAGGAGACGCTACACCCATGATGGCGAACCTATGGCACGAGTTGTCCCACCAGCTCAGTCTCACCACACATGCGCGTGCACCTCTCACCGGCCAGCTGGTTTTGGGGTCTCTGCCGTGCATGCGCAGGGGTGAGGCCATGCAGGAGACACACTTGCATGCATGGGGGGAAGGGTGTTGCACACATGTGTGCAGGGGTGGGGTGCATGCAGGGAAGTCATGTGTGCATGCATGGGGTGTGTGTGCATGGAGGGCACACACATGCCTTGCATTATGGGTGCGTATGCACCCTTTTGGCATGCAGCAACACAAATCACTGCCCTACACCGTTTCTGAGGATCTTTTCTTGAAATCCTCCAGGGGTGAAGCTCCCACAACTTCCGAAGGCAACTTTTGCACCATGGGTTGATTGTTCTCACTGTCAGAAAGTTCCTCCTTATTTCTAGGTTGAATCTCTCCTTGGTCAGTTTCCATCCATTCTTCCTTGTCTGGCCTTCAGGTGCCTTGGAGAATAGCTTGACCCCTCCTCTCTGTGGCAGCCCCTCAAATATTGGAAGACTGCTATCCTGTCTCCCCTGGTCCTTCCCTTCACTAGAACAGCCATGCCCAGTTCCTGCAGCCGTTCATTGTATGTTTGATCCTCCAGTCCCCTAATCATCTTGGTTGCTCTTCTCTGCACTCTTTCACGAGTCTCAACATCTTTTTATAGTGTGGTGACCAAAATTGGATGCAGTATTCTAAGTTAAAGAGGAAGCCAGATTCACTTTACAACCGGGTTACTAACTTAACAACTGCAGAGACTCACTTAACCACAATGGCAGGATAAGTCATTAAAAATTCACTTAATAACTGTCTTACTTAGCAACAGAAATTTTAGGCTCAATTGTGGTCATAAGTCAAGGACTAGTTGTATTAATTTTATGCCCTCTTTACTTTTGAATCCTGCTTCAGGATATGATCCTTGGGGGAGTCAGCAATGCAAGGTTGGCCTTTGGGGAGTTGAAACAATTTTCTGGACTGTCCCGTCTAAATGGAATCTTCTGACTTCAACACTCAAATCCTTTAAACTTCAGATGAAAATATTGCATTGTAGCTTTCCATGGATAATCACATTACTAACCTCATCCACTAGGGGCACTAGACTCAATCTGGCTAGAGTTGGGAGCCATTGTTCTGACCTAGGGCTCCCAAGAGCATGAAGCAACAAGACCCCCTTTTATTAATTGACTGTGAATTTTGCTCATCCACATCCAGCAAAGTCTTTCAAGGGAGGATTTACAATCACAGACCTTATCTAGCTTGGAGAGCTTCCAGGATGATATCTGCAAAACTTGGCAAGGAGTCTCGGAGAGTCACGAACCAATTAAGCGAACTAATTGCCTCCTGCAAACTCCACTCCCCTGTCGCTCCTCTTTTATTTCCTCTGGGAGGAGCCATTCATCATCCATCTGTGGCCTCACTCCCAAGTTGACTCCTGTTCCTTAGCTGTTCTCTTCATCTGGCAACTCTGCGCATGTGCACACTGGGAACAGGCTCCAGCTGTTCATCTGCTTCACTGATGTCTGACTCTGAAGGCAGCTGAGAACTGGCATACAGCTCTGCCCTCCTCTCTCCCTCCGACGCAAAGCCCTCCTCAGAGCCTTCCCCAGACTCCAGGATTGGCCCAGGTTCCTCCCCAACCTCCTCAATATCCAAAACTGCTGCCAGCTCTGCTAATCAAGGAGAGAAGCAACTTAGAACTGAGGAGAAACTTCCTGACAGTTAGAACAATTAATCAGTGGAACAGAAGTTGCCTCCAGAAGTTGTGAATGCCCCAACACTGGAAGTCTTTAAGAAGATGTTGGATAGCTATTTGTCTGAAACGGTATAGGGTTTCCTGCCTAGGCAGGGGGTTGGACTAGAAGACCTCCAAGGTACCTTCCAACTCTACTATTGTATTGTATTGTATTGTATGATCCATGCTCATTGTGACTGAGAAATTCTGGGAGTTGTAGTCCACAGGTCTTAAAGTTGCCAGGTTTGGAGATCCCCTGGCCTAGATCTAGAAAGTTCCAGTGTTTTTTTTTTTTTTTTGTGGTGTCTGTTTCCCGAACTGGACAGCTTTTTGAAAGCATGAGACCCTGATCCCTTCCTTCCCCTTTCCGTATCAAGAGTCGGCATTAAGTTTCGTTCCCATGCTACTCTGTGTCCCTTGCCTTAGTTCGTGTTTTGCTAATGGCTTTTGAATTTCTTCTACAAGGTCAGCTCTACGGTTCTCTGCAGCTCCCTTAGGTGCTTCTGAGATAGACACATATTACATGATCAAAGCGTTGGGGAGAATTCGCACTCTGGAATAATTGAGGCAATTCCCAAGACATTAAAGGCCTCATTAGAGCTTTTTCCCTCCCTCCCCCAAAAATCCTTTTTTCATTGAAGAGTTGAACAATACTAAAAGATATTGCGAATTGAAATCAGAAAATAGGAAGAAAAGAAACACAAAGGGCAAAAGGAAAAGAAAAGAGATCGAGAAAAATAATATTTGAAGAAAGGACTCTTAAGCTTCCTTGTAACATTTAATATTAACTTAATATTTCATTTAATTTTAACCCGGGGGCAGAGTTAAAAGTGGGACTAGCCTAGGGGTGAAATGCTACCGGTTCGTGCAAACTGTTTGGGACGATGGTCGTTGGTTCTGCGAACTGGTAGTAAAAAAAATCTTCTGACAAATGCGCGGATCAGCTGCACGATCGTGGGAAGCTTTAAAAAGTGAAAAAATGCTTTAAAAAGTGGGAAAAAAAAGGTTCCCACGATCGCACGGCTCACAGCTGAACCTTTTCACCCCTACATCTTAAAGCATTTTTTTACTGGTTCGGGCGAATAGGTGGTAAAATATGCTTTAAATTTTTTTTAAAAAGTTGGCCATGCCCACCCAGTCACATGATCCCACCACCAAGCCATGCCCCACCAAGCCACGCACAGAGAACTGGTGGCAAAAACTTTTACATTTCACCATTGGACTAGTCTAGAATCCCTATTGGACTAGTTTAGAATCACCATTGGACTAGTCCAGAATCCCTATGTAGTCATAAACCAGAAGTCCTCTCTGTCCAAAATGTGGACTTTCTTGTCTTCAAAAAAAGACAACAAAGTCCACATTTTGGACAGAGAGGGCCACTGGTTTGAAAGAGGGGTCAAAGAGGCCATCTAGGTCAAAATTGAACACCCTTCTATTAACAGAAGTGGAGGGATATGACATCATCTATCTCCAATCTACAACACAGTCCTTTCAGCAGTTCCAAGAAGGCTCCACACACCCATTTGCATCCCACAGGTGACCCCACGGACACAGATAAACCTCCAGGTGGCCTCAGTGACTCTCTAAAAGGAAGCAAATGACTAGCTGTCTGCAAAGGAATATCAATCCTTCCATTCTCCACCATCCAGTCAGAGCTGAAGAAGCTTCTGGGATGAGAAGCAAAATGCCTTCAAAGAAAAACCAGAAAGTCCAGTTGCCTCCTGAAAAAGCACCTTTGGGACAACCGTGACCTGGATGACGGAGAATCTCCATAGACAATTTACTCCTCCCATTCCCCCGCCCCCCCAATGCTGGATTCAGTTATGGGGCTTTCCATGGGTTAGCTAATTTGTGAGCTAATGTTGACTTTGCTCGGTTTGTTATTTTCCCGATGATCAGTTTCTTATGCTTTTGTTAAAAAAAAGGAAACCTTTCAAATTATATGCCCCCAGATGTATATTTTTCAGCTTTGATACAGAAATACGATGCAATTCAGAGATTAATTTTCAAAGCCTAAATTCTCCACCCTCATTAACAAATCATGTTGAAAAATAATTACTACTTGATTCGGTTGAATATAACATTTATATTATTTCTCTGGTGAGTTTCTCTTGTATAAAGCCTAGGGAACACGTGGGAATTATAAACAACTACAATTCTCTGATCAGGGAAAAGGGGCAGTCTATGAAGACAGCATTAAACAGTTTTGGATAATAAAATTACTCCAGGACCTTGTAGGTACTATGAACGTTTTGCCCCTAGAGTAAAGAAATGATGTCTTCAATGGCATTCGTTGAGTGTGAATATAATCTACATGACTTTAGTTTCAAGTAAAGGTAAAGGTTCCCCTTGCAGATGTATGCTAGTCATTCCTGACTCTAGGGGGCGGTGCTCATCTCCATTTCAAAGCTGAAGAGACAGCGCTGTCCGAAGACGTCTCCATGGTCACGTAGCCAGCATGACTAAATGCCGAAGGCACAAGGAACGCTGTTATCTTCCCACCAAAGGTGGTTCCTATTTTCCTACTTGCATTTTTTACATGCTTCCGAACTGCTAGGTTGGCAGAAGCTGGGACAAGCAATGGGAGCTCACTCCGTTACGCGGCACTAGGGATTAGAGCCAATAGTAACGTCTGGGTATTATATTTCTACCAATGGAAGAGAATATTTGTAGTTCAAGGTTGATCTGTTCAGTTCTTGGTGCTCTCTGAGTTTGTTTGTTTTCTTGTAGACATTTCATGACCCAACTAGGTAACATCATCAGTGTTAGAAGGGTTTGACAGGACGAGGAGGAGGAGGAGGAGGAGGAGGGGGAGGAGGAGGAGGAGGAGGAAGATTGTAGAGTCCTTGGTACTCTGTGAATTTGGTGATTTCCTTGCAGACATTTCATGACCCAACTAGGTAACATCATCAGTGTTAGAAGAAAATGGTGTTTACTTTCCTTTTATATACTAGTGGTTTGCCTTGTCAATGTTGGTGAGAGTGTTCTTGATGGTTCCTTGAACAGCCTGTTTACTATTGGCTTGTTTGTCTAAATTAATTAATAAATTAATTGTGTTAATTAATTATATTATTAAATTAATACAATTGAGTGAGTCCAGAGGTATTTCACGAGATGAGTCCTCCACTCCTTTGCTCCCAACAGAATCCCTTATGCTACCAGGATTGAAATTTTGGCCTTGGGCAACTATGCCGCCTACGGTCTGACCTAAACATAGTACACAAAATTGTCTGCTACAACGTTCTACCTGTCAACGATTACTTCAGCTTCAACCTCAAGAATAAATGGGCAAACAATACCCTGTTTCCCTGAAAATAAGCCCTCCCTGAAAATAAGCCCTCCCTGAAAATAAGCCCACCTTGAAAATAATCCATCCCTGAAAATAAGCCCTCCCTGAAAATAAGCCCTCCCTGAAAATAAGCCCTCCCTGAAAATATTGCAACATGATCACTCTTGTTGCACCTCAAAATGATAAGACACACCTGAAAAGAAGGCCAAGTGCTTATTTTGGGAATCAAAAGAAAATAAGACCCTGTCTTATTTTCGGGGAAATACGGTAGATACAAACTCGATTGCAAAAAATACAGGGGCGCTCACATTTGCGAACCGGTAACGAGGGTAAGTGAACCCCACCACAGAATAGGATAGGATAGGATGGAATAGAATGGAATGGAATGGAATGGAATGGAATAGAATAGAATAGAATAGAATAGAATAGAATAGAATAGAATAGGGAATATACTACAACAAAAAGAACAGCATAGCACAGCACAGCATAAATGGAGATCTCCTTTCCTGGAGCTTGCCACCACATTCTTTGACTCCTGCATCTTTCTCCCAGCTTGGAAACCGACCGGATTTTATTTCTGAAACAGTACAAGCTATTTTTCCAAATACAAACAGAGCTTATGAAAAGCCATATTACAGCTTCAGTTCTGTACACGTTTCCCCGAAATAAAAAATACATGAAGAAATTACTCAGAGCTTGCAACTTAGGCAGATATATTTAGGATCAAACTAAAATTCTCAGCATGGTCAAAGAAAGAGACAAAACGAATTAACTTGATCGTAAAACAGTCCCCGTTCAAGCAACACTTTCCACTTTTATTGGTGCATGACATTTTTCCTCTCTTTAACGCAGCTGATGTGTGGAATAATTTCCAGTCATTAACGAGTAAGTAAAGCTTAATCCATTGAAAATGAGTTTTAAATTGATTAAAGTTTATGAAGAATGCATAATTCATCAGAAGTCTATCACTTGAGGGGGTGGGTTTTTCTTACCGCCCTCCACTCGGCGAAAATTAATCTAGTCGTTCATGTTTCATTTTTGTTGTTCTTCTACCTTTTTAGATGTTGGCTTGATTGCTGTCAATTTGTTTCTTTAATGTAAGCAATTAAATGGATGATAGTTTTCGCTGGCTTTCGCTTATCTCCCAGCTTCACAATAGCGCCGGTTGCAATCAATTTTCAGAAACTGACTTGCAGAAAAGGGTTTTTTTTTTTTTTTGTCTCGGAGAATTCAGCACAGCAGGCTGGGGCACGAGTTGGTACGAAACGTCTTTAAGAAATTCAAAACCCTTTTATTCCAACTTCATTCAAAATGGTGGCCTTTTCGTTGATCTACATCATCTTCACTAATGACGTAAAACTATTCAACACCACCCACAATGCTGCTACCCTTCAAAAAGGCCTTGGCTATGTGTTAGAATGGGCAAACAATCGGCAACTGCAAATCTCAACCAACAAATGCGCTGTCTTACACATCGGCAAAAAAAGAAATCAGAACACAAAGTATAAGCTGGTCAGGTACGACCGCGTAGATGACTCCCACTCTGTCAAGGACCTTGGAGTATTCATCTCAAATGATCTAAGTGCCAGAGCCCACCGTAACAGCATTGCCAAAGAGGCATTAAGAGTTGTCAACCTAATCTTGCAAAGCTTCTTCTCCGGTAATATTGAACTGCAAACTAGGGCATACAAAACCTTTGCTAGACCAGTTCTCGAATACGGCTCATTTGTCTGGAAACCGCACTGCATATCATACATTAATACAATCGAGCGACTCAAGAGATATTTCACGAGAAGAGTCCTCCTCTCCTCTGCTCGCCACAGAATCCCTTATGCCACCAGACTTGAAATTTTGGGCTTAGACAACTTAGTGTCAGGCCTGTAGTTATATTCTTTTTAGGATCTTTGGCCTGCCACACTTTCTTATAATTTCCTATGTGTTTCATTAGTGTAGTAGTTGGGAGGGGGGGATAGAAAGGAGTAGGATTGTGGAATGTATTTTGTCTCCGCACCTTGACACCTGACCGGAAGCAGAGGGGTGTAGATGACCAGCGTGGAAGATGATGATTGGAACATGTGATGGATTATGGGGTGTGGGGATAGATCATGAACTTTCAACTGGGTGGAATTCCAGGAAGAACATTAGAGTTGGAATTCCATAGACGTGCTAACTTGCCTGTATGATTAAAAGGGAACTTTAAGGATGATTCTGCCTTTGTCTCTGATGATTTCATACATGGTATTTAGAACGCCTGACACTTAGAACTTCCCGTCTTCAATCTGACCTAAGCGTAGTACATAAAATTATCTGCTACCATGTCCTACCTGTCAATGACTACTTCAGCTTCAACCGCAACAACACACGAGAGCACAATAGATGCAAACTTCAATCAATCAATCAATCAAATTTAATTTGTTAGCCGCACCCTCTCCACAAGGGACTCGGGGCGGCGTACAATAAAAACAGATACATATATGCATATAAACATACAGAAACACACAAAAACACACATACGGATACATACACATACCCGGAGGAGGTAACAATAATTAAATACAACACAATAATAACGATAAAATTTGCCATTAAAATACCCCATATTAAAAAATTACAAATTTAAAAGGACTGTCAGGAGGAATAGGGTGGACTACGGTTGAGCCAGGCCAGATAATTGAAAAAGGTGGGTCTTGAGCTTTACACGGAAGGAGCGGAGATCGGACGTAATCCTGATGTCAGGGGGGAGGTCATTCCACAGGGCTGGGCCCATCACAGAGAAGGCCCTGCTCCTGGGTGTTGCCCCCCGACACTGTTTAGCGGACGGCACCCGGAGAAGTCCCTCCCTGTGTGAGCGGATTGGTCGCAGGGATGTATGGGGCAGGATGCGATCCCACAGGTAACTAGGTCCTGTGCCATGGAGCGCTTTGAAGATCGTAATCAAAACCTTGAAACGCACCCGAAAAACCACAGGAAGCCAGTGCAGCTCGCGCAGGAGAGGTGTTACATGGGAGTACCTAGTACTCCCCATAATCACCCACGCGGCCGCATTCTGGACCAACTGCAGTCTCCGGGTGCATCTCAAGGGAAGCCCCATGTAGAGAGCATTGCAGTAGTCTAGGCGAGACGTCACCAGCGCATGGGTGACTGTGCGTAGGGCATCCCGGTTCCAATAAGGGGTGCAACTGGTGCACCAGGCGAACCTGGTGGAACGCCCTCCTTGCCACGGCTGTTACATGGTCATCCATGGAACTTATGGAAAACCGCTCCAAACTCGATTGCAGAAAATACAACTTCAGCAACAGAGGGGTCAATGCCTGGAATGCTCTACCTGACTGTGGGTTTCTTCCCCAAACTCTCCAAACTTTAACCTTAGACTGTCTACTGCTGACCTCAACACCCACCCACCCCATAATAGCTAATTTGCCTTTGTAGTACAGGTAGTCCTTGACTTATGACCACAAAGGAGCCCAAAGTTTTGTTGCTAAGTGAGACAGTGCTACCGATGATGATGCTACCAAGCTAGGGTAATGAAACTACAAGACAACAAACAAGCTCAGAGAGCACCAAGGACCTTTCCAATGTGGTTTATTTCTGCGTGTCGATTGATGGCTGATTTGTCTGAAAGCCAAGTTTCCAGAAATTCCCTCGCATTTTGAGGTCTTGACTTGGTCTAAGATGCTAACAGTTTCTTAGTTGAAAGTATGATTGTGTCTGTCTATTCTGACCTGGCTCCCAAACAGTAGAAACCCTCTGTAGTTAACTAAATGTTTATTAGGAGCACCAGCAGCCCCTGCAAAATATCTCCTTCTCTCCCTCCCTCTCTCTCTCTCCCTCCCTCCCTCTCTCTCTCCCTCCCTCTCACTCCATCTCAGCCTATCCACCAGGGAGATGAATACTTGTCTGCCACACCTATTCATCTCCACCCCCTGCCTTTTATCCCCTTTGCACGGCTTTGCTAACAGTGGTGGCTTTTCCATCCCAAGGACTGGCCCATAGATTTCCACTGCTCTTCTCTCCTCTGCCTTCTGCACATCCATGCATCAGGCACTGGACCAAGGTATTCCTCCTCTTCCTCATTAGCCACCTCCAGACCTGGGGGCTGTTGACTCTCCATCTGAGGGCTAACAGACGGCTCAGTCTCCACCTCTGTCTCTATGTCAGGGTTCCAAATAACATCCAAAAGTAAACCAGAGTCTGAGGCAAAGTATTGCTCAAAGTTCCAATTTATGAAGAGAGCCATGTTGGCACATCTGGGAAAACCCGAATCTGAAAACTTCCCGGTTTTCCCCACCCAGCTGAAAGTTCAAGATCTTGCCCCCACACCCACCAGTCCATCCCATGGTCCAATCTCCCACTGCCATGCTGGCAGCTTCCACCCGTTCCAGTCAGGTGCAGAGGTGGAGAGACAAAGGATGACCTTGGCTTTCTGGAAAGAATTTTGTTATGGCTACATATCACACAACTCCGTATAATCCCCCCTCCCATTTTCCCACCGTAAAAAATGCATAGCAGAAGAATAGAAAGTGTGGCAGGCCTGAGGTCCGAAAATATAGATTGTTTGCGGGCCTGACACACACTCTCCAACAGCTCCATTCCCTCTTCCCCCTCGGAGCTCTCAGGCTGCCTTGATGCTGATTCTGACTTTCACACCCCCTCCTCATCTGTTTTGGCTGCTGGAGGGGCCGGAGGTCGACAGGTTACAACACTGTCCATGTGTTCTGAGATTAAGGACAACTGGTGAAAGAAACCCTGGCCACAGTACTGCACAACACACTGAAATAACATCGAAATACTCAGTCTGCAAGCAAACAACCAAGCTCAGAGACCATCAAGGACTCTACAGTTCAACCCTGAGCTACAGATAATCTCTTCTATTTTATAATCTTTGCTTGGCTTGAAAGCCTAACCGCAGAGCCTTGGAGATCTCAATTTCTTACTGAGTAGGTCAGTTTCTGAAATTTGCACTCCAGACTCCGGGGAGGCCTGATATAGCCATTGCTTTAGAGGGCCTTAAGTTCTCAGCATTGTCCTCTTCAGTTCTCCAATTCAATTATTTCTGATAATGGGTTTTTTTTTTTCCTGCCGGGGTTCAGAGAGGGAATGTTGAAATAACTAAAGAGCATCGGGAAAAAGTGTTTGACTTTCTAGTTCACCCTACATGCTCAGAGCGACCTTGTTTGAGGCTGAGGGGTTAATTCGGAGTTGATGAGTGTTTAGGAGGGGGGAAAAAAACGACATTAGTTTTGACAATTTGGAAGACGTTAACCAAGTGACGGATTGAGCAGAGGCATAAAGTTCTAATCTACGTGATCATCTCCAAGCTATTGCTTAAACAGAGAAGTATTCAGATGGGCTTTTTTTTTTTTCATTCTTTGCACTTCATGGAATGTTTCAATCAACGGTGGGATTGAAAAGTTTTAGCAACCAGTTCTCTGCCAGTTGCTGAGTGGTCTTGGCAATGGGGGTGTAGCCTAGAGGGCTTCCTGCACTACGGCCGTGGGGGGGGGGAGCGTTTTTGCCCTCCCCAGGCTTCAGAAGTGTTCCTTGAGCCTCTGGGAAGGCAAAAATGACCTCCCCCAGGTTTCAGAGGCCCCCCCAGAGACCGGAAACAGCCTGTTTCTGGACTTCTGGTACTTCCGATAGGCCCATTTTTTGCCCTCCCAGGGCCTCCACTTACCTGGCATGATGAATGGGCCACGTGGAGACTCCTGAGAGGGGAGGGGCAGGGTGTTAAAATTAACATCCGGTTCACACGAACCAGTGCAAACTGTCTGAACCCCACCCCTGGTTTACAAATTCTGTCATGGGAACTCTTCAAATATTATCCTAGTTGAAATACAGTTCTCTTTAGCTTGGCACTGTTGCAGAAAATGACAGGCTTAGACTTCTCAGGATACAGGAAAAGTTTATTTGGCAGCCAGGTTCAGAAACATTAGCCCATGGCTAACATTGCAAATTCTGAACAGTCTTTATTATTGATGCACGCATTCTTATACATTCTCAAAGACAGTTTATCACGGAAACACTTAACTCATTTCAACCTTGAGGAGAAAGCCTTATAAGGAGATGGGGGTCTTACTTCTCCTTTTGTTGCAGGTATGGACTACGTGCCATTAACGAACTTTAATTGAACCTTGTGGTTTTGGACTTTTGACATAGGGACGTTTGGTGGAACAAGTTGTGGTTGAAGGCTGATGACATTTCCCCGTCCCTTTAAGCAAGCTTCTAACTGTTCCTTTAATGCCACGTCTTCATTCTTATATTTTAATCCATATTTTATTCCACTTTAGCACCCTTTGTGTAATGTCCAGAATCACGCAATCATAGAGTCCAAATTAAGCGTAGAGACTGTCTAGTCCAGGGGTGTCGAACCTTGACAACTTTAGGACCGGTGGACTTCATCTCCCAGAATTCCCCAGCCAGCCAGCCATCCTTCAGAATTGGTTGAGGGGGAGGAAATGCTGACTGGGGAATTCTGGGAATCGAAGTCCACAAGTCTTAAAGTTGCCAAGGAGGAGAAATAACGGTTGGAAACTGATCAAAGAGAGAAGCAACCTGGAATTAAGGACAGACGTCCTAACAGTGAGGACAATTCACCTGTGGAACATTCAGAAATTGTGTGCGCTCCATGACTGGATGTTTTTAAGAAGAGACTGGACAGTCACTTGTCTGAGATTGTATAGGTCCCCAGGCTTGAGCAGAGGGCTGGACTAGAAGACCTCCAAAGTCCCTTCCACCTGTATTCTATCCTAAGGTTGGACATCCTTGATCTAGTGCAAATCCTGCTTGATGCAGGATCTGCTACAGTAGTTTTGATGGAGGATTATTCAATCTCTCTTTGAGGATCTCTAGTGAGGGAGATCTCACCATTTCATAATTAGTCTGTTTCTAAAGACCTGGGAGATCCTTCTGATGTCTAGCCCAGAGGTCACCAACCAGGGACCACTAAATTCATAATTTTAAATCCCACGGACCACTAATATGATCTGCCTAATGATTGGCTGGGTGGGGCATCTCACCAGCCTCTACTCTCCCCTCCCCTCCCAGTCACTCCTCAGCTGCCTGCCCGGGCTCCTTAGGGCCCCAACAGGAAGCAGTTGTTAGAGCTAAGAAGCCACCATGAGAAGGAGTTGGCAAAACAGCTCAGTTCAAATTGGATCTGACCAAGAAGGAGGCTCAGCAGAATCACCTCAATGAGGACTACAAGCATGGGCTTTCCAAGCAGAGGAAAGACCTGCGGGAGTGCAAGGCTTTACCAGCGCCTGGAGGCTCAGCGGGCTGAGATGGTCAGCCAGTTCCAGGCCATGATGCCGTCCCACTGGAACGAGGCTGTTAGATATTAACATATATCGGGATAAGTCTTCCCTCTGGTCCGCTCCTACAGCGGGAAACAGGTATCCCTCTGATTGGTCGAGGGGCGTGCCCCATCCCTATAAAAGGGGAACCCTCCGACCACAGAGCAAGCTGGATCACTACTACTACTAATAAATGAGCTGTTAAGTTACTTCGTGTCCGTAGTCTGTCTCTCGTTGCCCAGATCTAACATTGGCGACGAGGATGGGATTGAGAGACAGATAGGACGAAGAACGCTACCTCAAGAATCTCCGGATTTGATCCAGCCCAGGAATTCGGCAGAAATTCCGGCAGCCATCTCAGATCACCGCAGCGCGGCAAATTCAAACTGAGAAGATGGCGATGCATGCTCCCCCCGCTCCTTTCGACCCAGCAAACGACGAATGGGAAGCCTTCATGATTCGCTTCGAGTGTTTCCTCGAAGCAAATGAGTACACGGGGATCACCGATGCAAGGAAGAAAAACATCTTCCTCGGCTACTGCGGAAAGGAAGTCTTCAATACGGCCAGAGACCTCTCCGCGCCTACTCCAATACAAGCAGTATCATGGGCGACGCTGAAACAGACCTTGCAAACGCATTACGCGCCAAAACCTTCCCGCCATGTCTGCCGCAAAGAATTCAACATGAGGACTCAGAAGGCGGGAGAATCCATTAATCAATATGTTGCAGCTCTACGAAGAATAGCAGCCCACTGCGAATACAGGGATTTGGAAGAGCATATCTTAGAGCAATTCATCTGTGGGATAAGAGACATTTCGTTGCAAAAGAAGCTGTTAGCCAACCCGAATCTAACCCTACAATCAGCGTTGAACAAAGCAAGAGCGTCCGAATCAGCGGAGAAATCAGCAGTGACCATACAACGAGGGGCCAGCGAAACCCAGCCAGCACCGAGACAAACCAGAGTCCACTACGAGGACACAAGCCCCGACTATGAGGATCCCGAGTTCGAGGACAGTCACCTGATGCAGAGCAGTCACTGGAGGCCTGGGGGGAAACCCGGATCCCGCTTGCCGCCCTGCGCAAGCTGCGGAGGGAATCACCCCAGGTCTACTTGCAGGTTCAGGAACGTTGTTTGTTCGCACTGCAACAAACTTGGGCACATCGCACGAGTGTGCCGGAGCGGAGTCCCTGCCTCACGGCAGCCACCCATGTACCGCCAACAGAAGCCCAACCCAGGGGCTTGGCGAAATCAAAAAGGGCGCCCAGAGAGAAATCCACAAGTGTTTACCCAGAGAGAAAATTCCCAAAGAGCTGAACGAGCGTATTCCCAGAGAGATTACTCACAAGGAAGTGAGCGAGCGTATCCCCAGAGAGAATTCACACAGAGAGCTGAAAGAGCGTTCTACCAAGACGCTCAACGAGAGTATTTTCAGGATGTTGACGATGAGATAGAGTTGACCCAGAGAGAGGAGTTGCGAACGTATCTCACCACGATACATCAGGTCCGCCCTAAGCGGCCCAAAAGGCTGAAAGTCACAGTCCTCTTGGAGGGCTCACCCTGCGAGCTGGAAGTTGACACAGGATCAACCCTGACGATCATTTCATGGGCATCCATGAAACAGGCCATTCCCAGCCTCAGAAAGAGCCAACTGCGCGCTCCAGACGTCCTGCTACGAGACTACCAGGGAAACCAAGTCCCCATCGTGGGCCAAGGCACATTCCACATCCGGTTCAAGGACATCGAAGCCCAGCTGCCCGTGACCATCGCCAGCGCGCCATTGCAGAACCTTCTGGGGCTTGATTGGTTTGAAGCCCTGGGATTAGAAGTCACTGGAATCAACGCCGGGGTTCAGAGAGGGAATGTTGAAATAACTAAAGAGCATCGGGGAAAAGTGTTTGACTTTCTAGTTCACCCTACATGCTCAGAGCGACCTTGTTTGAGGCTGAGGGGTTAATTCGGAGTTGATGAGTGTTTAGGAGGGGGGAAAAAAATGACATTAGTTTTGACAATTTGGAAGACGTTAACCAAGTGACGGATTGAGCAGAGGCATAAAGTTCTAATCTACGTGATCATCTCCAAGCTATTGCTTAAACAGAGAAGTATTCAGATGGGCTTTTTTTTTTTTTCATTCTTTGCACTTCATGGAATGTTTCAATCAACGGTGGGATTGAAAAGTTTTAGCAACCAGTTCTCTGCCAGTTGCTGAGTGGTCTTGGCAATGGGGGTGTAGCCTAGAGGGCTTCCTGCACTACGGCCGTGGGGGGGGGAGCGTTTTTGCCCTCCCCAGGCTTCAGAAGTGTTCCTTGAGCCTCTGGGAAGGCAAAAATGACCTCCCCCAGGTTTCAGAGGCCCCCCCAGAGACCGGAAACAGCCTGTTTCTGGACTTCTGGTACTTCCGATAGGCCCATTTTTTGCCCTCCCAGGGCCTCCACTTACCTGGCATGATGAATGGGCCACGTGGAGACTCCTGAGAGGGGAGGGGCAGGGTGTTAAAATTAACAATCTTTATTATTGATGCACGCATTCTTATACATTCTCAAAGACAGTTTAACACGGAAACACTTAACTCATTTCAACCTTGAGGAGAAAGCCTTATAAGGAGATGGGGGTCTTACTTCTCCTTTTGTTGCAGGTATGGACTACGTGCCATTAACGAACTTTAATTGAACCTTGTGGTTTTGGACTTTTGACATAGGGACGTTTGGTGGAACAAGTTGTGGTTGAAGGCTGATGACATTTCCCTGTCCCTTTAAGCAAGCTTCTAACTGTTCCTTTAATGCCACGTCTTCATTCTTATATTTTAATCCATATTTTATTCCACTTTAGCACCCTTTGTGTAATGTCCAGAATCACGCAATCATAGAGTCCAAATTAAGCGTCAGAGACTGTCTAGTCCAGGGGTGTCGAACCTTGACAACTTTAGGACCGGTGGACTTTCATCTCCCAGAATTCCCCAGCCAGCCAGCCATCCTTCAGAATTGGTTGAGGGGGAGGAAATGCTGACTGGGGAATTCTGGGAATCGAAGTCCACAAGTCTTAAAGTTGCCAAGTGGCCAGGAGGAGAAATAACGGTTGGAAACTGATCAAAGAGAGAAGCAACCTGGAATTAAGGACAGACGTCCTAACAGTGAGGACAATTCACCTGTGGAACATTCAGAAATTGTGTGCGCTCCATGACTGGATGTTTTTAAGAAGAGACTGGACAGTCACTTGTCTGAGATTGTATAGGTCCCCAGGCTTGAGCAGAGGGCTGGACTAGAAGACCTCCAAAGTCCCTTCCACCTGTATTCTATCCTAAGGTTGGACATCCTTGATCTAGTGCAAATCCTGCTTGATGCAGGATCTGCTACAGTAGTTTTGATGGAGGATTATTCAATCTCTCTTTGAGGATCTCTAGTGAGGGAGATCTCACCATTTCATAATTAGTCTGTTTCTAAAGACCTGGGAGATCCTTCTGATGTCTAGCCCAGAGGTCACCAACCAGGGACCACTAAATTCATAATTTTAAATCCCACGGACCACTAATATGATCTGCCTAATGATTGGCTGGGTGGGGCATCTCACCAGCCTCTACTCTCCCCTCCCCTCCCAGTCACTCCTCAGCTGCCTGCCCGGGCTCCTTAGGGCCCCAACAGGAAGCAGTTGTTAGAGCTAAGAAGCCACCATGAGAAGGAGTTGGCAAAACAGCTCAGTTCAAATTGGATCTGACCAAGAAGGAGGCTCAGCAGAATCACCTCAATGAGGACTACAAGCATGGGCTTTCCAAGCAGAGGAAAGACCTGCGGGAGTGCAAGGCTTTACCAGCGCCTGGAGGCTCAGCGGGCTGAGATGGTCAGCCAGTTCCAGGCCATGATGCCGTCCCACTGGAACGAGGCTGTTAGATATTAACATATATCGGGATAAGTCTTCCCTCTGGTCCGCTCCTACAGCGGGAAACAGGTATTCCTCTGATTGGTCGAGGGGCGTGCCCCATCCCTATAAAAGGGGAACCCTCCGACCACAGAGCAAGCTGGATCACTACTACTACTAATAAATGAGCTGTTAAGTTACTTCGTGTCCGTAGTCTGTCTCTCGTTGCCCAGATCTAACATTGGCGACGAGGATGGGATTGAGAGACAGATAGGACGAAGAACGCTACCTCAAGAATCTCCGGATTTGATCCAGCCCAGGAATTCGGCAGAAATTCCGGCAGCCATCTCAGATCACCGCAGCGCGGCAAATTCAAACTGAGAAGATGGCGATGCATGCTCCCCCCGCTCCTTTCGACCCAGCAAACGACGAATGGGAAGCCTTCATGATTCGCTTCGAGTGTTTCCTCGAAGCAAATGAGTACACGGGGATCACCGATGCAAGGAAGAAAAACATCTTCCTCGGCTACTGCGGAAAGGAAGTCTTCAATACGGCCAGAGACCTCTCCGCGCCTACTCCAATACAAGCAGTATCATGGGCGACGCTGAAACAGACCTTGCAAACGCATTACGCGCCAAAACCTTCCCGCCATGTCTGCCGCAAAGAATTCAACATGAGGACTCAGAAGGCGGGAGAATCCATTAATCAATATGTTGCAGCTCTACGAAGAATAGCAGCCCACTGCGAATACAGGGATTTGGAAGAGCATATCTTAGAGCAATTCATCTGTGGGATAAGAGACATTTCGTTGCAAAAGAAGCTGTTAGCCAACCCGAATCTAACCCTACAATCAGCGTTGAACAAAGCAAGAGCGTCCGAATCAGCGGAGAAATCAGCAGTGACCATACAACGAGGGGCCAGCGAAACCCAGCCAGCACCGAGACAAACCAGAGTCCACTACGAGGACACAAGCCCCGACTACGAGGATCCCGAGTTCGAGGACAGTCACCTGATGCAGAGCAGTCACTGGAGGCCTGGGGGGAAACCCGGATCCCGCTTGCCGCCCTGCGCAAGCTGCGGAGGGAATCACCCCAGGTCTACTTGCAGGTTCAGGAACGTTGTTTGTTCGCACTGCAACAAACTTGGGCACATCGCACGAGTGTGCCGGAGCGGAGTCCCTGCCTCACGGCAGCCACCCATGTACCGCCAACAGAAGCCCAACCCAGGGGCTTGGCGAAATCAAAAAGGGCGCCCAGAGAGAAATCCACAAGTGTTTACCCAGAGAGAAAATTCCCAAAGAGCTGAACGAGCGTATTCCCAGAGAGATTACTCACAAGGAAGTGAGCGAGCGTATCCCCAGAGAGAATTCACACAGAGAGCTGAAAGAGCGTTCTACCAAGACGCTCAACGAGAGTATTTTCAGGATGTTGACGATGAGATAGAGTTGACCCAGAGAGAGGAGTTGCGAACGTATCTCACCACGATACATCAGGTCCGCCCTAAGCGGCCCAAAAGGCTGAAAGTCACAGTCCTCTTGGAGGGCTCACCCTGCGAGCTGGAAGTTGACACAGGATCAACCCTGACGATCATTTCATGGGCATCCATGAAACAGGCCATTCCCAGCCTCAGAAAGAGCCAACTGCGCGCTCCAGACGTCCTGCTACGAGACTACCAGGGAAACCAAGTCCCCATCGTGGGCCAAGGCACATTCCACATCCGGTTCAAGGACATCGAAGCCCAGCTGCCCGTGACCATCGCCAGCGCGCCATTGCAGAACCTTCTGGGGCTTGATTGGTTTGAAGCCCTGGGATTAGAAGTCACCGGAATCAACGCCGTGAGAAACAGCAGCGCTGAAAAGATCTTTAAGGAGTTCGAGGATGTGTTCAGCCCCGGTCTTGGTAAGTATGTGGGTAAACCAATATCGTTCAATTTAGACCCCAATGTGGCGCCAATCCGACTTAAACCGAGACGAGTGCCTTTTGCACTCCGCCCAAAAATAGATAAGGAGATAGATAAGTTAGTGGAACAAGGAATCCTTGAGCCGGTAGATCACGCGCGTTGGGAGACACCTATCGTGACCCCAGTTAAGCCAGACGGATCAGTCCGCATCTGCGCCGACTATAAATGCACAATTAATGTCGCGCTACAACAGAGCGCATATCCTGTGCCCGTAGTACAGCACCTATTGCACTCATTGGGGCCGGGAAAGGTTTTCGCTAAGTTAGACATGGCACAAGCTTACCAGCAACTGCCAGTTGATAGCGCCACAGCGGAGGCCCAGACTATAGTGACGCACAGAGGAGCGTTTAAATGCAACCGGCTACAATTCGGCGTAAGTATTGCTCCAGGATTGTTCCAGAGCGTCATGGAACGACTGTTGCAAGGGATACCGGGAGTCGTCCCATATTTTGACGACATCTTGGTGTCCGCTGCAAACGAGGAGCAACTAAACAAAAGAGTCAGATCTGTTTTGGCCAGAATCAGAGAGAAGGGCCTCCGCCTTAAAAAAGAAAAATGCCAAATTAACGTGCCTAGCGTAGAATTCCTGGGTTATAGAATTGATGGTCAGGGAATTCACCCCACTGCAAAGAAAATTAAGGCGATCCAGGACGCCCCCACACCACGAAATCAAACCGAGTTGCAGGCCTTCCTCGGACTACTTAATTTCTACAGCGTTTTTCTGAGACAGAAGGCGACCGTTGCTGAGCCACTACACCGTCTACTCCAGAGGAACGCACCATGGAGATGGGGACGAGCCGAAGCCGCAGCATTCGCCGGAGGTAAAGCGCCTGCTCACCACTGACTCACTGCTTGTTCAATACAGTCAGACCCTACCGCTGGTATTGACCTGCGACGCATCGCCTTTCGGGGTTGGAGCAGTCCTCAGCCACAGGATGCCCGACGGAAAAGAAGCACCCATTGCTTTCTACTCCAGAACTCTTTCATCGGCCGAAAGGAACTACAGCCAAATGGACAGAGAAGCGCTGGCTGCCGTAGCAGGTGTGAAACGTTTCCATGAATACCTCTACGGCCGCGATTTTGAACTCATCACAGATCACAAACCGCTGTTAGGACTTTTGGCGGGAAACCGCCCCACTCCGGTCTCCCTTTCTCCACGCATGACCAGGTGGACTGTTTTCCTGGCTGCGTACTCCTACAAGTTAATTCATCGACCGGGCTCCACTCTTGGACACGCAGACGCGCTCAGCCGTTGCCCATTACCAGACATTTTGCCAGACCCCACTCCAGAAGTACCGGTATTGCTCATTGACTGTTTGGATTCGGGACCGGTTTCTTCCTACGATGTTGCAAGGTTCTCCTCTAAAGACAATTTAATAAAGCAAGTGCAAACTTGGGTATGGAGGGGGTGGCCAAAGGGAAATGTGGGCCCGGAATTCAAAATGTTTTGGTCAAAACGGGACGAACTCTCCGTATTACAGGGATGTTTGTTGTGGGGGGATCGAGTTGTTATTCCTTATGCTCTACGAAGAAATGTACTAGATGCTTTGCATATGGGTCACCCGGGGATCGTGAGAATGAAAGCGTTAGCGAGAAGTTATGTGTGGTGGCCAAATATGGACAAAGAAATAGAGGAGTGGGTGGCCACTTGCGACCCATGCCAGGAGTCGAGACCAGCACCCCCGGAAGCGCCCGCCACAGAATGGGAGAAACCCAAGGCACCCTGGTCACGTATACATATTGATTTTGCAGGGCCATTCCAGGGTCAAACCTTCCTCATAGTTGTAGATGCTTATTCTAAATGGCTAGATGTAGTCCTAATGACGTCAACCACGGCAGAAGCGGTCATAAAGGTTCTTCGGCGGCTTTTCGCCACACATGGTCTACCAGATCTCCTAGTATCAGATAACGGGCCCCAATTCACGGCCATGCAGTTTGAAACATTTTTAGCGGGGTTGGGAATCAGGCATGCCCTCATCGCGCCATTCCATCCAGCGTCCAACGGGCAGGCAGAAAGAATGGTGAGATTCGCGAAAGAGGCCCTCGCTAGGATGGGTCCAGGGGATTGGCAAACACGCATTGACCATTACCTCCTCATCCAACACATTACCCCGAGCGCAACGACGGGTAGGAGCCCCGCTGAACTACTCATGGGTCGCCGCCTACGGTCTCACCTGGACCGGCTCCACCCGAATTACTCTGCCACGGCTCCCCCAGACTCTACAAGTAAGGTCCGGTCTTTTAGAGTAGGAGACGCAGTATATGCTCAAAATTACACAGGGGGAACATTGTGGATGCCGGCAAAGGTCATTGGCATCATGGGTCCTCGATCGTATTTGTTGGAGCTAGAAGATGGGCGGAATTGGAGAAGGCACATCGATCAACTTCGAGGTCGCCTAGCACACTCCAACTTAAGGAATGAGGGCGAAAGTTTCCTGTCTACAGAGAGCCAACCGCAGGAAAACTCCATCCCAGGAAACAACGACACCGGCGAGCTAAGCGGGGGACAGGACAACACGCACGCAGCGGAGCAACCCCCCGTCAACGCAGCCGAACAAGCTCCCGAATGCACGAGCAACGAAAACGCAAGACCTCCAGAACCGGAAATAGAAAAAGCACCCGATCCTGCAACTACTTCGAACCAACACGAAACCAGTCCTGCAAGCACTTCAACCCAACCTGAACTACGACGTTCCTCCCGAGCAAGACAAACACCCACCTACCTAAAGGACTATGTCACCTACCGCAACGTCCCATCTAGGAGGGGAGGGGTGTTAGATATTAACATATATCGGGATAAGTCTTCCCTCTGGTCCACTCCTACAGCGGGAAACAGGTATCCCTCTGATTGGTCGAGGGGCGTGCCCCATCCCTATAAAAGGGGAACCCTCCGACCACAGAGCAAGCTGGATCACTACTACTACTAATAAATGAGCTGTTAAGTTACTTCGTGTCCGTAGTCTGTCTCTCGTTGCCCAGATCTAACAGAGGCCCTCCGGCTCTTCGCCACCAGCGGCACTTCCCTCCAGCCTTCGCCCAAAGCCCCCCACTAGGAGGCTGAAGCAGACCCCATTGGAATTTCTCCCCCTCCTCCAAACCACATAAAAAGACCCCAAAGGGGGAGACTCTCTGCAGCCACACAAGCATTCATTGCACATATCTCACGCAGGAGCCATAGTTTGAGGCCCCCTGATTTGGTGCAATATAAAAAATGCAAATAACTTTTCTTGTGGACCACCAGTGGACCACCACGGACCAACCAGTTGGTGACCGCTGGTCTAGCCTGCAGGGAGAGGATCAAAAAAGTCAAGATAATCACCTCAACCATCCATCACATGTCAAAAAAGGAGGAGATTGGTCACACGGTCATGGGGTTAATTTTTTGCCTTCTATAATCTCTTCTCAGATATTCCCAAACATCAGTCATAGGCATGACTGATCCTAACCACCATGACACCCCCATAACCAAAAAAATCACTGTGAGAAAAACTCCGGTTATTAAATTATAACTCACCCCTTAAATTAGTTTTTTTTTCTCGCCCTTCTCTTGAAAAGATGGAAAGGGAAGACGTTCTCTCACACTGGAGGAGAAAATAATGATCCATCAAGTATATTTTAATTTATGCCTCTGATGACAGTTTTGATTTATAGTATCTGCTTGTTATGTGGTTTTTTTAAATTATTTTTTTATTTTTTAAGACAAACAAAAACAAAACAACACATACAAAAAACTTTCCACAATTCCGTCAAGCATGTTGTTTGGTTACAGGCTTTTGTGCATCAGTTTTTACAATTAGAAGTAAGATCACTGGTTGTCCATCAAACATAACTAAAAACATCATACTGCAAATTTGATGAGTTCCCCATTTATTCCCTCATCAATGATTTGGATGAGGGAATAAATGGGGAACTCATCAAATTTGCAGATGACACCAAGCTGGCAGGAATAGCCAACACTCCAGAAGATAGGCTTAAGATACAGAAGGATCTTGACAAACTTGAACATTGGGCACTATCTAATAAAATGAAATTCAATGGTGAAAAGAATAAGGTTCTACATTTAGGCAACAAAAACGGAATGCACAGGTACAGTATAGGTGGTACCTTGCTCAGTAGTAGTAACTGTGACAGGGATCTTGGAGTCCTAGTGGACAACCATTTAAATAGGAGCCAGCAGTGTGCAGCAGCTGCCAAAAACGCCAACACAGTCCTAGGCTGCATAAACAGAGGGATAGAATCGAGATCACATGAAGTGTTAATACCACTTTATAATGCCTTGGTAAGGCCACACTTGGAATACTGCATTCAGTTCTGGTTGCCACGATGTAAAAAAGATGTGGAGACTCTAGAAAGAGTGCAGAGAAGAGCAACAAAGATGATTAGGGGACTGGAGACTAAAACATATGAAGAACGGTTGCGGGAACTGGGTATGTTTAGCTTAAGAGAAAGAAGGACTAGGGGAGACATGATAGCAGTGTTCCAATATCTCAGGGGTTGCCACAAAGAAGAGGGAGTCAAACTATTCTCCAAGGCACCTGAGGGTAGAACAAGAAGCAATGGGTGGAAACTAATCAAGGAGAGAAGCAACTTAGAACTAAGGAGAAATTTCCTGACAGTGAGAACAATTAATCAGTGGAACAGAAGTTGCCTCCAGAAGTTGTGAATGCCCCAACACTGGAAGTCTTTAAGAAGATGTTGGATAGCTATTTGTCTGAAACGGTATAGGGTTTCCTGCCTAGGCAGGGGGTTGGACTAGAAGACCTCCAAGGTCCCTTCCAACTCTACTATTGTATTGTATTGTATTGCATTGTATTATCACTATCATTGAGCATCCTGTGTTCAGGTTACCATTACTAATCCTTCATTTCAAACAAACCTTATTTCCTTAAATCCATAATTATCTATTAAGCAACAATAAATCTTTATAAAATTATAAAATCAACTATTTCTATCTATTGACCTTACAAAAAATAAAAATAGTAATACTAATAAAAAAAATTTCCCCCCATCGACTCGTATTGTACATCATTACTTTCAATTAACCACAATGTCACCAATCAACCATAGAATATAGAATACTTATAGTGTAGCATATTCAACTCCAGCAATAATTTTCCATTATTAATCCAAATAGTTATTGAATATTTCAATTCATGTATGTATCAATTATTCATTACATTATCATTAGTCCATTTAACATACAAAAATCTTTCCAGTATAACATGATCACTACTTACAATGCTACATCACGTTCAAGTCATCCCACTCTTATACATTAGATTCATTATTGTCCTTTATATATTTTATAATCAAGCACTCTATTTCATATGCTTGTTCTGTGTTTTGCTGGTACGTGGAGATTTGCTGGTATCTCAAAAGTAACTGAAGTGTCTCCCTCCTGAACCATGCACGGTTTTTTTTGGTTTCTAATCGCCTTTCAATCCACTTTCACTTCTCCGTTGCAACAACCTTGTCACCTGACCTAGCTTTTTAAACAACAGGATAACAGAATAATAGAATTGGAAGTGTCTATGGGGATTCTCCGTCATCCAGGTCAAGGTTTTTCAAGAGGCAACTGGACTTTCTAGCTTTTCTTTGAAGATGTTTTGCTTCTCATGCAAGAAGCTTCTTCAGCTCTGACTGGACAACCATTTGTCTGAAATGGTATAGGGCCGTGATGGCAAACCTATGGTAGGTGTGCCACAGGTGGCATGCCATGCCCTCTCTGGGGGCACGCGAGCCATCGCTGCAGTTGAGCTTCACCACGCATGCATGCGTGCCTTCCTCCAGCCAGTTGGTCATTGGGTCTCTGCTGTGCATGTGCAGAGGGCAGGATGCATGTGGGGGTGAGAACATGCACATGCGGGGGAGGGGGGAGGCAGGGCATGTGCGGGAGAGCCATGCACAGGGGGACGGGGTGAACACGGGAGGGGGGCACATGCACTTGCCATGGGGTTGGGAATTGGAATGTAATGGCTCATGATCTAATCCATCTTTTAGGAGTCAAAACAACTTCTTCAAATGTAACTGGAAAATTGGGAGACAACCGGGGGGGGGGGGGGCGGTTGGTGGTGTGTGGAACAGAAAAGTTAACTGGGAAGTCTTCCTGGGGAAAACCTCCATTTTGGCTTTGCTCTATTGTAACCACTCGGCTTTTAGTAAAAGCGTTTCTTTTTGCTATAAGTGGAGTCGAGAGTCTTTCTTTCCTAGAAGATCAAATCGGGGCAGGTCTGACACCATGTCTCAGGGTGCTAAGTCACAGTCCCAATGAAATCAAAACTCAGAGGTCTGGAGCTTCCACAAAGTAAACGTTTATTAGGCATGCCACCTTGGCACAGCTGGTGAAAATCTGATTCTGAAGGACCCCACCCAAATCAAAACCCAAAGTTCATGCCCCCCCCCCCCCAGGTGGCATATCCATCACATGGCCCAATCAGGTCATAGTCCTCCTCTGGCTGTCTTTGGTCTATGTCTTCAAAGTATCTGGTGGAGACGTCCTTTGCTCCCACGAGAAAAATGCTATTTTGGTTACACTTCCTTCCCCCCCCAGCTATCTATATCTCCCCCTTCACGTTCCCACAGCTGCAACCGGCCTTGTTGTGGCAGCTCTGAACATTTCCAAAATGGCTTAAGAGATGACACCATATTTGTTGTTTCTTTTCTGCACTCTTTCCAGAGTCTCTACATTTCTTTATAATATGGTGACCAGAACTGGATGCAGTATTCCAAGTGTGGGCTTACTAAGGCTTTGTAAAGTGTACTAATACACAGGATCTTGATTCTGCCCCTCTGTTAATGCAGACTAGGATTGCGTTGGCTTTTTGGGCTGTTACCACGGGGTGGGCTGCTGGGATTTAGCAGGGGTTAAGGAGAACCTCTAGCTAAGGTTCTGTGCAGTTCGGAGAACTCGCAAATCCTACTCCTGGCTGGCCCCACCCATTCCCTCTCCCCTCCCAGGAGTCTCCACGCGGCCCGTTGTGGATGCAGATAAGTGCACAGAGGCTCAGAGAGGGCAAAAAACGGGTCTACCAGAAGTTTGGGCCCATTTTTGGCTTCCAGAGGGCCTCCGGAGCCTGGGGAGGCCATTTTTGCTCTCCTGGAGGCTTGCAGAAAGCCTCCGGAGCCCATGGCGGACAAAAACGCTGTCCTCCAGCATGGGGCAGGAGGCTGACTAGGCCATGCCCATAATGGCCACACCCACCCAGCAACCGGGCAGAGAACCTCTTGCTAAAATTTCTGAAGCCCACCCCTGTCTGTTGCCGCACACTCCTGGCTCATATTGAAGGGACTGTCCACCAGGACTACGCAAGAGAAATTCAACCGTGAAGCCAACAATGACGGCACTTGTAAGTAGTAATCAAAGCAAGCATGAAGGCAAAGAGCTTTCCTATTTATGATAGAAACACCTGCCATGGAGGGGGGATAAACTGCCACGGTTACCTTCTAAATTAATGTGTTGGTGGAAGAATTTCCCACCTGCATCGCAATAAGCTGGATTCGTCTGGAGACAAACTCGGTTCTCGGTAGGTTTTCTCTTGTGAAGGTTTCCTCGGCTATTTTACCTGTCAGAGCAGTTTTCTACTTGCCCGCTTCAGACCGTAATGGAGAATGATGCAGTCGGGAGGGGGGGGAGAAGCAATAGGTAAGTCGTACGCAAAGGGACCAACCCGTTCATCAGATCTGAAGGAACAAATGATTTCTTTTCCTTTTCCTTTGTAAAGCAAGAGATCAGTTGCAATATTAAAGAGGAGTTGCCAGAGGCCTTTATAAGTGACATGTCAACTGTTGGAAAATATTGATCCCAGCTTTTTGCCAATTGAGCCAACCTGATACTGCTTGCTAGAATTCCCAGCAATTCCACCCATGTCATTTCTGGAGCTCAACGTCCTTGCTATTTAGAGGCTCTGACTGTGACAAACAATAATAACAATAATCCAACTCCAACTCCTCCGTTTTATTTAGCGTCTCGCTCCATACGAAGCCTGTTTTTTTTTTAAAAAATAATTATAGACATTGGCAAAAGGGATTTCGTTTCGTCAGCCGGTTGTCCAGGGCAAACCCAGACTAGAATTAAGTTCTAATTGGTCTCCAAGTAAGAAGAGGCATTCTGAAGAGAAATGGAATTTGAGATGGCGGATGGAGGATTTAATCTTTCCATGTGTTGAAAAAAGAGCTGACTCAGAAAGAAAGAAAGAAAATAGAAAGAAAGAAATAAAATAAAAGAGAGAGAGAGAAAGAGAGAGAGAGAGAGAGAGAGAGAGAGAGAGAGAGAAAGAGAGGGAGGAGAGAAAGAATGATGAGGAAGATGGGAAAGATAGAGGGAGGAAGAATGGAGTGAAGGAAGGAAGTAAGGAAAGAAAGGGAGGGAGGAAGAGAGGAGGGGGAAGGAAGGACAGAGAAGAAAGAAAAGAGGAGAGGAAATGGAGGAAGGGAGGAAGATAGAGAGAGAAAAAGAAAGAAAGAGAAGAAAGACAGGAAAGAGGGAAGGAAGTAAGGAAGGACAGAGAGGGAGGAAAAGAGGGGAGGAAGGAAAGGAAGGAAGGAAGAATTTTCCTCTCCATCTCTGTATGTTTAATTACAACAGACAAGTCAAGATTTGTCTTAGGAATAACAGAGGAACAGAGTTCGAAGGGACCTTGGAGGTCTTTTATTCCATCTCCTTGCTCAAGCAGGAAATCCTATGACTCTGATGGCGAACCTATGCCACGCGTGCCACAGGTGGCACCAGACCACTCTCTGTGGACATGCAAGCCGTCACTCTAGTTCAGTTCTGCCGCGCATTTGCCTGGGCCTACCAGCGGCCAGCTGACTTTCAGGCCTCTGCCGTGCATGCGCGGGGGCAGGGCATATGTGGGAGACATCCGTGCGTGCACAGGGGATCGTGCGTGTATGGGCGGGGTGTGCACATTGCATTATGGTGTGTGCATGCGTGCTTTCGGCACTCACCGCCAAAAAGGTTAGCCATCACTGCCCTGTAGCATTTCAGACAAATGCTTGTCCAGTCTCTTCTTCAAGCTGATTGTGTGACTTTTGGCCAATCACCAGGAGACGGTAAGTTCTAATCCTACTTTAGGCATGAACATTGATTGGTCCAATCACCTGGAGACAGTGAGTTCTAGTCCTGCCTTGGACATGAAAACCAGCTAGGTGACTTCTGCCTGCCTGCCTGCCTGCCTGCCCCCCCCTCTCTTTCTCCCTCTCTGTCTCCCTCTCTGTCTCTCTGTCTCTCTTGCTCCCTAATACACCTTAATTTAGTTAATTAATTAAATAAAAGAACAATGACATCCATGGTGGCACAGCCATGGTGGCGTATTGGTTACAATGCAGTACTGCAGGCTACTTCTGCTGACTGCCGACTGCCAGCAGTTCGGCAGTTCGATCCTGACAGCTCAAGGTTGACTCAGCCTGCCATCCTTCCGAGATGGGTAAAATGAGGACCCGGATTGTTGGGGGCAAGAGGCTGACTGTGAAAACCACTTAGAGAGGGCTGGAAAGCACTATGAAGTGGTATGTAAGAGCTATTGTTATTGCCCTTCCTTTTGTCCTTCTTCTCTCTCCTTCCTTTTCCTTCCATTTCATGTCCTTCCTTCCATCCATCTCCTTCCTTCCTTCTTTTCATTTCCTTCCTTCTTTCCTTCCTTCCTTCCTTCCTTCCTTCCTTCCTTCCTTCCTTCCTTCCTTCCTTCCTTCCTTCCTTCCCTTCCTCCCTCCCTCCCACCCTGTGATTAGAATGTAGTATTGCAGGCTAACTCTGCCAATTGCCAGGAGTTTGATCATGACCAGCTCAAGGTTGATTCAGCCTTCCATCTTCCCGAGGTGGGTAAAATGAGGACCCAGATTGTTGGGGGGAAGAGGCTGACTCTGTAAACCGCTTAGAGAGGGCCATAAAGCACTGCGAAGCGGTATATATAAATCTAAGGGCTTTTGCTATTGCTATCCTTCTGCCTTGTGGCTTCTCAGACCAACCCTACTTTTGCTTACCTTCCGAGTTAATTTTCTCCTGACTCCTTCAACATTGCTAAACAACCCCTTGGCTACATCTCACACTTGACTTCCTCTGACTGCTTAGTCCTCTCCAGACTTTCCTGTTGATTTCTTTGGACTGATTGACTGCTCCATTTCAACATCCCCTGGGCAGAGCAGCATGCTACTCAAACATCCCAAACAGATGGCTTTGAACATGTTCAAGGAAGAAGAGCTCGCATCTCCTCAGGCAGCCTTCAACATTCAGAAGGTTCCCCTAATGTTTAATCAACAGCTGCTCTGACAGCGTCTGGCAATCTTTTCTGGCCAATCTAATCGTCTAGCAGTCTTCTGAAAAAAGCTTCCAGAGGGGGAAACGAACATGATGGGAGCTCCTGGGGTGTAGGGGAACCATCTCTGATAGCTTGAGAAGGGGATGTCTTCTTGTCTGATAAGGTATTTTTTGAGACTCCTCAGAGACAGCACTTATCTCAGCCTTAAATAATATAATCTGGTCAAACAAATGCAATATTTCAAAGAAGAAAAACCTAGTTACACCACAACATAACCAAGAAGTAGAATGTGAGAAGAAGTCCACGCAAATTAAGGTTGGAAGAAGCTCAATTTTGTTGGGTAGTCATGATTAGAAGACATTAACGTCTTCCTCCTCCCCCTTCTTTCCCCAACTACTTTATTTCGTTTGTTAATAACTGATCCTATTTTGGGGGGAAATGTTGAAAATGAAGTAGCTCAGATCTGGGATCAGTGACAATCAGAAGACAATGCCTTCAAAAGTTGTGGGTGCTTCATCACTGGAGGTGTTCAAGAAGTGATTGGACAGCCATTTATCTAAAATGGTATAAAGGCAGGGGTGTCAAACTCAATTTCATTGAGAGCCACATCAGGGCTGTGGTTGACCTTGAGGGGTTGGGGGAGGGCGTGAGTGACTGGGTGGGCATTGCGAGCTTCATCCTCCTCCCCAAACCGCTGGCATGTTTCCTCTTTGCATTGGGTAGACCAGGCTGAAGCCACGCTAGCCCAAATGGTTCCTCTTTGCCATGGGTTGATCAGGCCAAAACGATGCGGGTAGACTAGGCTGAAGCTACGTTGGCCCGATGTTGTCTCCTTGCCAATGAGTAGACCGGACTAAAGCCATACTGGCCCGATGCTTCTCATTGGGTAGAAAGGGCCAAAGTGATGCAAGTAGACCAGGCCAAAGCCACGCTAGTACGATGCTTCTACACTGGGTAGACTGGGCTGAAGCATCACGGGCTGGCTCCTTACATTTTCCAAGACAGCTTTGTAGGCCAGTGGTGAAATTCATTTTTTTTTTACTACCGGTTCTGTGGGAGTAGCTTGGTGGGCGTGTTGTGGCTTGGTGGGTGTGGCAGGGAAAGGATATTGCAAAATTCCCATTCCCACCCCACCCCACCCTAGGGCCAACCAGAGGTGCCATTTGCCGGTTCTCCGAACCACTCAAAATTTCCGATGCCAGTTCTTTGAACTACTCAAAATTTCTGCTACCGGTTCTCAAGAACCTGTCAGAACCTGCTGGATTTCACCCCTGCTGTGGGCCACTTCTGACCCACATGGCAGGCTGCATCTGGCCTTGAGTTTGACACCCTTGATATAGGGTCTCCCCGCTTCAGCAGTGGGTTGGGCCAGTAGTAGGTTGCTAACCTGTTTACTACTGTTTTGCTCGTGCTCACGCATGTGTGTGTGTGTGTGTGCCCAATGCTTTTGCGCATGCACAGAAGTGTCTGGGTGGGTGGATCCTCCCACCACCATCATTACCTGTGTGGCCAAACCGAATCCAACCCACTTCTGGGTTGGGCTAGAAGACTTCCAAGGTCCCTTCCAACTCTTTTATTCTGTTAATTGTCACAATAACACTCCCGGAGTGATCAGGTTTGTCATAGCTATTAACCATGATGGTTATATAGTTCCTCTGGTGCCATTGTCTATTGCTTTCATGTCCACTTTATAGGGTTCCTGGTACTTCATTGGATGTAGAAATAGAATCCGAAACCACCAAATTCTTCCTAGATTTTCATCTGTATAGAAGACAGAAAGAGGCATCAACTTCAATTTGCACTTAGGCCCAATTCATTACAAAATGATATTTTGCAGGTCTATAACAACGGAGAACAGAAAGGTTATGGACTGTGCTGAAATGGACAAACTAACTAAAGAAATCCAGGGAAAAGAAGAATCAGAATTCTACCAGATATGGGATAAATGGTAAGAAACAAGAATCAATGAAGGAACGTAACAAAACTCAAAAATAATAGTTATGAGTAAAATAAGAGAGTTATGAATGGTGGAATCCAAATGAAATACAATTGAATGGGAAATAATATAAGGTGAGCGGTATCGATTGATAACTGCTACCAGAAAGAACAGGAAGCTCCTGTTTGTATTGCATTGTGTAAATGTGTTGTACGTCCAGGTTTTGTGCGTGTGTATTTTATATGTTTGTTAATAAAATTGAAGGAAAAACAACAACAACGGAGAACAGTTTCTTAATAAAAAATATCAGGTTGAACCCACAGCAGGATTGGCACACACATGCACACCCAAGTCGTTGTGTAGACCCTCTTAATTTTAAATGTGATTTGCCCCAAATGACTTCTTCAGGCTCTTAATTTCCAAAGCGCTGTTAGCTTTGGAGGAGCTTATAATAGGACAGCTAATCTCCTATGCAAATCCATAAGGAGGCGCATCTTAGCAAGATCACATCACTGGTCTCAGTGGGGCCCAGAAAACTTTACATTGTCTGCTCCGAATGGGGGAGATTACTGCTTGCAAAGATTTGTACCCATTTTGTGGGTGCTAAAGGATGGATAACTTTCTTGCTCACCACTTGTAAAATTCCCCAGCCTCTCTAGAAGAACATTTCAGAATTTAATCCCCCATAACAAAAGGGGCCTCTTTGATTGATCCCACAGAGCTAAAACACAATTGGATCCACATAATCCAAACGATGGAATAGTTCTAGGCCACGGTCACATTGCCACCATGGGATGTATCATGACTTTTCCCCCCTTCTCTAAAACTGGGGTGGGCGTGGCCAGTGGGTGACGCATCTGGCCTACGGGCTGCGGGTTTGACACCCCCGTTCTAGACCCTAATGAAAGACTAGGAACAATTTATACAGATTATCTAATTTAAGCATTGTTGATTGATTAATCAATGAGGAAACTAAATTCATTCAGTTGGCTTCCATGCCTAAGGCTGGACTAGAACTCACGGTCTCCTAGTGATTGGCCCAAAGTCATAAAGTCACTTTCATGCCTAAGGCTGGACTAGATGTCACTGTCCCCTGGTGATTGGCCCAATGTTATCCAGTTGCTTTAATGGCTAAGGCTGGACTAGAACTCTCTGTCTCCTGGTGATTGGCACAAAGTCACCCAGTTGCTTTCATGCCTAAAGCAGGACTAGAACTCCCAGTCTCTTGGTTTTGAGTCCAGCACCTTAACCACTACACCCAACTGACTCTTTGGTATATGCTTTATGGAGGTGGTAGTCTGCTTAAGTTTGGCAAGATTCTGTCTTCAGGTAAGAGACAATAAAGTAAACAGCTTGGAAGAATCAGAAAGTGTTTTTCTTGGTTTTGGGAGCCTCCAGACTCCTGATCCCCCCCCTCCTGCCCGAAGTTGAAGGACACATTTCAAAACCATCTCTCCCAAATCTAAATAAAATGGACAATTGTAGACATGCTTACTTTTTCCTTTCCTTGTTGATGGATTACATCCATCATTGCTTGCCCTTACTACCTCCTTTGACTTTTTCCTACAGATGAGATTCTACCACCTTTTGTAAACCTATCTGGTAGTTTATTTTGTAGCTTGATATATACTGGGTTTTTTCTTCTCTCTTTCAGGGATGGGTCAGAAAAGGTCCTGGAAAGAAAAGACAACATTTTTCTCCCATGACAGGTCTAATTCTTGGGTGTGAAAACCATTGATCTGGTAGTAGGGTTACACTTTAATTAGGGATTGCTCAAGCTTCTTCTTCTTCTTGACCTAAACTGAAAGATTCAACAGCTTCAGAAGAATAAAACAACATATAATGTAAGGACAGTAATAGCCAGAGGTGAAATTCAGCAGGTTCTGGTAGGTCTGGAGAATTGGTAGTGGAAATTTTGATTAGTTTGGAGAACTGGAAAATACCACCTCTGGCTGGCCCCAGAGTGGGGTGGGAATGGAGATTTTGCAATATCCTTCTCCCAGAAGTGAAGAGGGAATGGGGATTTTGCAGTTTACTTCCCCTGGAGTGGGAAGGGAATGGAGATTTTTCAGTATCCTTCACCTGGAGTGGGAAGGGAATGGAGATTTTTCAGTATCCTTCACCTGGAGTGGGGAGGGAAGGGGATTTTGCAGTATACTTCCCCTGGAGTGAGGAGAGAATTGGGATTTTGCAGTATCCTTCCCTGGAGTTGGGAATGGGGATTTTTCAGTATCCTTCCCCTGGAGTTGGGTGGGAATGGGGATTTTGTAGTACCCTTCCCCTGGAGTTGGGAATGGGGATTTTGCAGTATCCTTCCCCTGGAGTTGGGTGGGAATGGGGATTTTTCAGTATCCTTCCCCTAGAGTGGGGAGGGAATGGGGATTTTGCAGTATCCTTCCCCTGGAGTGAGGAGGGAATGGGGATTTTTCAGTATCCTTCCCCTGGAGTGGGGAGGGAATGTGGATTTTATAGTATCCTTCCCCTGGAGTTGGGAATGGGAATTTTGCAGTATTCTTCCCCTGGAGTGGGGAGGGAATGGGGATTTTGCAGTATCCTTCCCCTGGAGTTGGGTGGGAATGGGGATTTTGCAGTATCCTTCCCCTGGAGTGGGGAGGGAATGGGAATTTTGCAGTATTCTTCCCCTGGAGTTGGGAATGGGGATTTTGCAGTATCCTTCCCCTGGAGTTGGGAATGGGAATTTTGCAGTATCCTTCCCCTGGAGTGGGGAGGGAATGGGGATTTTGCAGTATCCTTCCCCTGGAGTTGGGAATGGGAATTTTGCAGTATTCTTCCCTGGAGTGGGGAGGGAATATAGATTTTGCAGTATCCTTCCCCTGCCATGCCCACCAAGTCAAGCCCACAGAACAGGTAGTAAAAAAAAATTGAATTTCACCACTGGTAATAACCATTATGTAGGACAAACAGGCAGAAGGCTAAGGTCAACCCTGAAGGTGGCCTGGCCAAAACCATCTTGGAGCTTCAATGCTACCACACTAGAGTTGAGGGATAGGGGGAGGGGACTAAAGGCAGCTGGGGTTTTGTAGCCAAAATGAAATACTTTCTCTTGGGAACCAAGGACATTCTCACACCTGGTCGGAGGAAGGAGGAGCGATGTCACCAGGCAACCAGGTAACACCTTGATTGGACCATGTGACTGATTGTTTTGAGAGAATGACAAACATTTACTTTTAATTAGGTGAAAACCGTGGGAACCTTCAGAGTTGGTTTTCACCCGATTTGTGCCAATATGGTATCTCCAATAAAGCTATTCTTTGAGGAATCTACCTGCCTTGGAGTTTTGTTATCCATGGGTGTATTACTTGGAACCCTGACAACCAACAGACACATCCCTAAACCCCAATCATCAGTCAGATGATATGATGAAAGCTCCTTCATTTTAAAACATACACCGATATGGGGTATCCAATAAAGTTTTACTTTTGAGAATTCAATTCTCCCAAGATTGTTTCCTTGTTTAGGGTTTGCTATTCACAGGTATAGTACAAGTGGTACCTTGCTCAATAGTAGTAACTGTGGGAGGAATCTTGGAGTCCTAGTGGACAACCATTTAAATATGAACCAGCCGTGTGCAGCAGCTGCCAAAAAAGCCAACACAGTTCTAGGCTACATCAACAGAGGGATAGAATCAAGATCATGTTAATACCACTTTATAATGTATTGGTAAGGCCACACTTGGAATACTGCATTCAGTTTTGGTCGCCACGATGTACAAAAGATGTGGATACTCTAGAAAGAGTGCAGAGAAGAGCAAGAAAGAGGATTGAGGGACTGGATACTAAAACATATGAAGAATCGTTGCAGGAACTGGGTATGTCTAGCTTAAGAGAAAGAAGGACCAGGGGAGACAAGATAGCAGTATTCCAATATTTCAGGGGTTGCCACAAAGAAGAGGGAGTCAAGCTATTCTCCAAAGCACCTGAGGGTAGGACAAGAAGCAATGGGTGGAATAGTTTCAAAGGAGAAAAGCAACTTAGAACTGAGGAGAAATTTCCTGACAGTGAGAACAATTAATCAGTGGAACAACTTGCCTTTAAGTCTTTAAGAAGATGTTGGATAGCCATTCGTCTGAAGTGATGTAAGATTTCCTGCCTAGGCAGGGGGTTGGACTAGAAGACCTCCAAGATCCCTCCCAACTCTGTTATTCTATTCTACTTGGACAGTTGACCCCCGGGGGTAACACGATAGCAATCTTCCAGTATTTGAGGTATTCTCATAGAGAAGTTTGGGATTTATCTATTTCCCAAAGCAGGTATGACAAGAATGAATGGGTGGGGGAGACAGGAGCTGACGGTACAACGTTCAATCTCAGAGCTCTGAGATCGCAGTCGATTATTTTTGCCACTGGACAGTCCTTTTGGACCTAAACCGTCCCGAAGAGATGGTGACAGGGAAGAGTACGTCTTGTTGATCTCAGGGACATTGCAAAGTCCCTGATTGATCCAAGAGAATCTCTTCTTGCTGGTGACAAAAGCGCAGCCAAAAGCTGCTGAAGTTGGGTCAGTTCCGCAACGGGAGGAAAGCGGAAATATAAAGTGTGTCCATCTGGTGGGGAAATTTTATTGTTATAAAAGAGACAGCCCCCCCCCCACCCCCAATCAAAGCTAAATTAAACTTGCAAAGAAAAGAAAATAAGCGGCGAAACTAAGCTATCTTGGACAGTATGTTATCTTTCTTTTATGGATGGAAGTTTTGCAAATATTTCCTACTTTTTAAAGTGTAAGTTTTGGTTTTTCTTCTTCTATTTCTTTTTTTTTTTTAACCTATGGATTGATAATGATAATAATGTAATATTTGTATTGACATGATAAAAGGGAAATTGGATATAAATTGCAAACAGTGATTCAGGAAAGAGGTTTAGAAACTTTGTTATTAAACATAATTAATTTTTATTTAGAAAGTGTCATAAAGATGTAATGTTGCTGGACGATATTGAAAATAGATAACGGATTGCCCTCATGTGGTTTTGCTTTAAATTTTGGAATATTTTATATAAAGGGATGTAAAAACAATCATAGTCATATGAAGATTGAGGCATGATGATAGTAATATATATAAATATATTTGATTTAAGACATATAACTTGATATGAATTGTAGGTGATGACTGTGGAAGGGATGCACGAAAGCTCTTTGTAACCAATTGACACACCTTTTACAATTTGTAATGGAAGACATTTTTGTGGTGTTTGTTGTGTTTTGTCTGTTTGTGTTTATTCAAAAATTATATATATGTATATGTGTATGTGTATGTGTATGTGTATTAAGAAACTACCTCATGGGAAAGGTAGGCAGAGTCTGCCTTATGGGAAATGTAATACAATACAATACAATAGCAGAGTTGGAAGGGACCTTGGAGGTCTTCTAGTCCAACCCCCTGCCTAGGCAGGAAACCCTATACCATTTCAGACAAATGGCTGCCCAACATCTTCTTAAAGACTTCCAGTGTTGGGGCATTCACAACTTCTGGAGGCAACTTCTGTTCCACGACATGTGATCACATCTCTGTTTCTGATTGGCCACTGGGGCATTCTGCCCATGTGCAAAGTTTATAGCCGGGCAGTTTAAATGCTTTTGTGAACCGGAATAGTAGTATTTGTATCTCCGCTCAACATGGGAGTGAAATCATCATCTTTTTACACTACGTGATGGGACAGATTATGGAAAGTCAGAAGTATCTTAACACTGAACTGTAAGCTTTGCTATTAAGAATTCCTGATAATAAATTTGAACTGAATGAGATGCCTAAGTGTGGAGTTAACTGCATGCCCCGAGCAAGCCTACAACGCCCGAGGCAAAACAACAATCATGGCTAAACTTTTTATCGTTGTGTGCCGAAAGTGCTCGTGCGTGACATCATGCACGCCCGCACCCAGAATGCAATGCCTGCATGACCCCCTCCCCCCTGTGAATGCATGTGTGACCCCCCCATGCTCCCCCACCCCCTGCACATGTGACCTCCCTCCCCACACTCCTATGCCCTGTTTTGGACCTAATAAGCCAGGGGTGAGCTTCTGCTACTGCCAGTTCTCTCAGGAATGTGCAGCGCCCACATGTGCAATAGTAAAAAAAATGCTTCTGTGCATGTGCAAAAGCAAAAAAACAAGAGGATGCCACCTACGGCGCCACCGATAGAAACGGTTTGGGGGGCGTGACAGACCAAGTTACTGCCTATTCGGCTGAACTGATCTGAACCAGTTGGAACTGACCTTGGTAGTCGGCCTCCCTGCAGCCTCCGAGGACCAAAAATGGGCCCTCCAAAAAAGTCTTGTTTGCGTGTTCTGATGTCTCGGCTGCATTCCAAAGGCAGAGGGCTGAACGCTCCCTGTTGCCTTTCATCGGTCCAGATGGCACATAGGTTGTTACGGCTCCCTTCTTCATGAATTTCCAACAAGATTAACATGACAATACCACCCTCCTCCCAACCCTCACCCTTACAAACACTAAACCGGAGACTGAAACAGGTTTTTCTGCCATGGGAGGGAAGACAATTTTTTTTTAAAAAAAGGATCTCTGTTTTGTCGTTAATACCAGTGCTGAAAGGTGGCTGCCTGTGGTGCGAATTATAATAAAAATATCCTTTCAACCTAGGGTTGACGGGGCACCCAAGACCCTCCTGGGTTCAAGACAGAATGTTGCCAGCTATTAAATGCCCTTAAACGTTCCTTGGGATGTATTGACTCAAAGAGATGAAAACATTTTAATGAGTTGCTTTAGTGCCTCTGAATCTCCATCTTTGGAAGGGAGCGGTTTTCCTCTGTTCCTGCTCCTGCCATCCAGCTAATGAGTTCTCGGGAGGCTGAACCGCTTAATTAGCAGAGCCAAGAATGGAGTAGGATTTTTTTTTATGAGGAGTTGCAAAGGCCAACCGAAGGGGGTTTCATCCAGGTTGGAATGAGGAGAAGTCAGCATACAGTTACAAAATAGCAGAGGGGGAGAGGACCTTGGAGGTCTTCTAATCCAACCCTCTGCTCAAGCAGGAGACCCCAGACCACTTTGGACAAGCAGCTGTCTAATTTCCTCTTTAAAAGCTCCAGTATTGGATCACTCACAACATCTGAAAGCAATCGTCCCATCGTTTAATTGTTCTTGCTCTCAGGACATTTCTCCTTAAATCTCGGTTGCTTCTCTCCTTGGTTAGTTTCCATCGGTTGCTTCTTATCCTGCCTGCTGATGCTTTGGAGAATAGCTTGACCCCCTTATAGACCCTCAAATATTGGAATGTTGCTATCATGTTGCCCCTAGTCTTTCTCTTCATTAAACTAGACATACCCAATTCCTGTAACTACTCTTCATACCTTTTAGCCTCCAGTCCCCTAATCATCTTGGTTGCTCTTCTCTGCACTCTTTCTAGAGTCTGGGCGCGGCATTCCACGCGTGGTCTTACCAACAGATATTAAGCAGTACTAACACTTCACTAGGGGGACACAGTGGCTCAGGGGCTAAGACGCTGAGCTTGTTGATCAGAAAGGTTGAATCCCTAGCATCATGTAACAGAGTGAGCTCCCGTGACTTGCCCCAGCTTCTGCCAACCTAGCAGTTCGAAAGAATGTAAAAATGCAAGTAGAAAAATAGGAACCATCTTTGGTGGGAAGGTAACAGCATTCTGTGCACCTTCGGCATTTAGTCATGCCAGCCACATGACCATAGAGATGCCTTCGGAAACGGAGATGAGCTAGAGTTGGGAATGACTAGCACATATGTGCGAGGGGAACCTTTACCTTTACATTAAACTCGACATACCCAGTTCCATCAACCGTTCTTCATGTGTTTTATCCTCCAGTCCCCTAATCATCTTTGTTGCTCTTCTCTGCACTCTTTCTAGAGTCTCCATGTCTTTTTTATAACGTGGTAACTAAAACTGGACCCAGCATTCCATGCATGGTCTTACTGTTGGAGTATTAAGTAGCACTAACATGTCACGATGTTAAAAAGTTTGCTAGGCCTGAACTGCCTAAACTGACATTCAAGAGTTAAACTAAGAAAGCTTTATTGCGCAGGTCATAAAACAAAAAAAGGTTCTTATCTGAAAGTGATTTATTGCGCACGCGTTACACATTCCAAATTCCTCTCTTCTTTGTTCGGCAGCCAACTTTGGCAAACATAGCTTTCATTATCAAAATGTAACCAATTAGTTATTTCTGTTTCATTTACTTTTATTATTTTATTATTAAAGTTTGTTTATTAATTAGAATATTTTCTTAAAGACTATTTCTTTTCTAAATATCTCAAAAGATATGCGGAAGGGAATCAGCCACGGTCCATCGATCTCCAACAGGGTGTTTTTTTTTTTCCCTGACATAACACTTCACCACAACCTGGAGAAAACTTATGTCCTGTGTTCCCTTTGCACAATTCACTTCGGTTGGTTACTGAATGAGCCCGGAGTGGAGCCAATTCATGAACCATTAATAAGGCTGATTTTGCAAATGCTAAAAAAAATCAACAGAGACCGAAACTAACATTCTTAGTCTGCCAGGGTGACATTGGCGTAGTTTCTGCCCAGGTGGCTGAATTTCTGAATGAGCTGGCAAAGGTTGTGGTGTGAGCTGTGCTGTGTGAGGGCAAGTCACGCAATGTGTGATGGGATGTAAACCTGGTCTCTGATCTTATTGCGTACAACGCTGTGTAGTAAAGGGTGAGGTTTGCCTTGGGAGACCGTGAGGCAGTTGTATAATGATTTGGATCTTGACACAACTAGAATTCCAGGTGTGGTCTTTAGTCCAAGACCACACAGCCTCCCCTCTGTTTGTCTTATGCTAGAATTCCCTATTCTGCCCCAGAGTTGGTCTATGTGACTCCTCCAAGCTTTTCCGTCCTCTGTCTTGACTCGGTAATAGCAATCACCTTAGCCCATACCCAGGAGGGGTACTAGGAGAGTCCAGTCGCCTGGACTACTGCAATGCTCTCTACATGGGGCTGCCCTTGAAGAGCACCCGGAGGCTTCAGCTGGTCCAGAATGCGGCCGCGCGGGTTGTCATGGGGGTACCTAGGTGCTCCCATGTTACACCCCTTTTAGGCAGCCTGCACTGGTTGCCGGTTGTTTTCCAGGTGCGATTCAAGCTATTAATTATGACCTTTAAAGCGCTCCATGACTTAGGCCCAGGGTACCTGCGAGACCACCTACTGCCACCAGTAGCCTCCCACCGTCCAGTACGATCCCACAGAGTTGGCCTCCTCAGGGTGCCGTCGGCCAAGCAGTGTCGGTTGGCGACCCCCAGGGGGAGAGCCTTCTCTGTGGGAGCGCCTTCCCTCTGGAATGAGCTGCCCCCGGAGCTTCACATAATCCCTGACCTCCGGTCCTTCCGACGCGCCCTAAAAAGTTGGCTTTTCCAGCAAGCCGGCATGGCCTGTTAATTTTAACTTATTTTAAATGTATTGTCATTTAAATTTGGTTGTTTTTTTGGATATGTATATAATTTTTTAACTTTGCGATGTGTGTTTTTTTAATGTTGTACGCCGCCCTGAGTCCTTTTGGAGAAGGGCAGCATATAAATCCAAATAAACAGAAACAGAAACAGTCACTGTGTCAGCTCTATATCGCTTGCTTGCTATCAGCTGCCATAGAAACAGGGAGGGAGGGGTTTTTTGGTATTTGGTAGGGGAATTGTGCTGGTGGAGACATCTCAAAAGGGGGAGTTTTATTCTCACCCTCTTCTGCACATGCTTGGGTTTGGTCAAGGCCAACCATCCCTGCATACCAGCTGCATGAGGCCACCTGAAGATGCACCCAACATGACACCCTAGGAGGTTGGAGATTGGACATTGGGCCAAGGTAACTGGGGTGGGGGGGAGGGATTTGGGTAAATGTTTGCTATGTATGAGTTTGCGCCTCTTTGCCTCAGATCTTGCTTCACTTTCGCTGTTTTCATTTCATATCCAGTGAAAGTACCTTTTCTCTAAAACAATGGAGTTGGGGGGTTTCCTTTCTTGGATGTAGAAGGAGGGCATGCCTGACGCACTGACTCCAGAGTGGAGGCAATCCTGACTGGCCAGAAAACCACCGCTTGCCCAACGGAACCGCGCAGGTCAACGCCCCACAAACCTGACTGATTCTGTGCTTGGAGATATCAGTATACATACATTGGCATCCTTCAGTCTCAAAAGACGATGGTATCATGCTCTGGAAAGAGGTCCTAATGCAGCATCTGGTGTGGCTAAAAAGTCCAATTCGGGAGTGGCAATCCCTTCCACACGGAGGGCAGAGACATTCTGTCCCCTGCCCAGCCCCCAGATTTCGCTGGTTCCAGGATTGCCTCTTTGCCTGCCAAATGAGTGTCTCTTCGAATGGGAGAAGCCCATGCTGCGTCTTTAGCCTCCAAGCTGAACGATCAGAGGTCAAGGTTCCCCAGCTGTTAATGTCCATTCCCAAGGCCTTTAGATCCCTCTTGCAGATATCCTTACATCACAGCTGTGGTCTCCCTCTGGGGCGCTTTCCCCGCACTAATTCTCCAGGCGGGAGATCTCTCGGAATCTGACCATCAGCCATTCTCACGACATGCCCAAGCCAGCGTAAACGTCGCTGTTTCAATCGTGTATACTTGCTAGAGATTCCAGCACGTTCCAAGACTGAGCTATTTGGAACTTTTTCATGCCAGGAGATGCCAAGAATACGTCGGAGACAGCGCATATGAAAGGCGTTCAACTTTCTCCCCTGCCATGCGTAAAGATAGAATCAAGATCACGTGAAGTGTTAATACCACTTTATAATGCCTTGATGCCACCTTTGGAATGCTGTATCCAGTTTTGGTCACCATGATATATAAAATTATGTGGAGACTTTAGAAAGAGCACAGAGAAGAGCAACAAAGATGATTAGGGGACTGGAGGCTAAAACATATTGAAGAACGGTTGCAGGAACTGGGTATGTCTAGTTTAATGAAAAGAAGGACAAGGGGAGACATGATAGCAGTGTTCCAATATCTCAGAGGTTGCCACAAAGAAGAGGGAGTCAAACTATTCTCCAAGGCACCTGAGGGCAGGACAAGAAGCAATGGTGGAAACTAATCAAGGAGAGAAGCAACTTAGAACTGAGGAGAAACTTCCTGACAGTGAGAACAATGAATCAGTGGAACAGAAGTTGCCTCCAGAAGTTGTGAATGCCCCAACACTGGAAGTCTTTAAGAAGATGTTGGATAGCCATCTGTCTGAAACGGTATAGGGTTTCCTGCCTAGGCAGAGGGTTGGACTAGAAGACCTCCAAGGTCCCTTCCAACTCTGCTATTTTATTTGTATTTGCATTTGCATTTGCAATTGCAATTGCAATTGCTATTGCTATTGCTATTGCTATTGCTATTGCTATTGCTATTGTATTGTATTGTATTGTATTGTATTGCATTGCATTGCATTGCATTGTATTGTATTGTATTGTATTGTAAAGAGTCCACGACTCACTCATTGGAGATATCAATGAATGGGAATAACACCATTCCAGAGGGGAGGGGTGATAAATATGTAAATAGAATGAAGATTTCCCTTTGGTCCGGACTGGGAGAGAGATTAGCATACCTGTCGCTCATTGGTCCATGTGAGCGGCGGGAAAATAAAGCGATGTCAATGGCTGGGCTGCCCAACAGGACCCTTTAAAAAGCGGGCATTGTCGGCCAGCCAACATAGCATTTTCTCCTATGGCAAAATAAAAAGCTGAACTTATCGGAATCCTGCCTCTTCACTCACCCCAACTTAACACCTGGAATCCTGCATCCAGTTTTGGTCAACCCATGGCAAAAAAGACATGGAGACTTTGGAAAAAGTGCAAAGAAGAGCAACTAAAATGATTAAAGGCCTGGAGACAAAAACATGTGAAGAACAGTTGCAGGATTTGGGCTTGGGCCAGTCTAGAGAAAAGAAAGATTGGGGGGAATATAATAGCATTCCAATATTTGAGGGGCTGCCAGAAAGAAGAAGAGGGGGTGGGCAACTTATTTTCCAAAGCACCAGAAGGCAAAACAATGGATGGAAACTAACCAAGGAGAGAAGCAACTTGGAATTAAGGAGAAACTTCCTAACACTAACAGTGAGGACAATTAACCAGTGTAACAGCTTCGTTCAGACTTCTTGGATGCTTCATCACTGGAGGTTTTAAAGAAGAGTTGACAGCCAAGTTTCTGAAATCATATAGGATCTCCTGGTTGAGCAGTGGGCCGGACTAGAAGACCTCCAAGGTTCCTTCCAAGTCTCTTATTCTGTTCATTAATGAATGGAACATTGTGTCTTCAGACGTTGTGGGTGCTACATCACTGGAGGTTTTTAAGAACAGACTGGAGAGCCATTTGTCCAGAATGGTATAGGAGCTACTGCTTGAGCAGTGGGGTAGATCAGAAGACCTCCAAGGTCCCTTCCAATTCTGTTATTCTGTTAAGACATCTCAGCAGCCTACCATCTTGTTTGAAACGTTGGTTGGATCTTCAGGGCTCGGCAGAAGCTATCCGAGAGAGGCCCAGAATAGGCCATAGCAGAAGAGAAAGCAGGACGGGAACATTAAGTAAACACCTCTTGAAGTTAACTCTGTTGGGTTTTTCCTGATTTACGGTGACAGCTTAATTTGCTCAGGAGGATCTGGGAAGGAACAGGACCACGGAAGAAGATAAAGCGGTTTGTTTTATGTACCGTTGAAGCTCACCCTTGGGCCCAAGGCAGAAATGTCAACCTTTGCTTAGTGCTTTATGGCTGCTTCTGAGTGTTGGGAAAGGTTACGCTTCTCTTCCAATGTGGTTTCTCCTAGGAGAATTTGGCTAGGGCAAAGCACGGATCAGGCACTCTCAAGAGGACTCAGCTTCTGCCTCCTGGGGGGGGAGGGAACTTACCACAGCCGGATTGTTGTGGCCAACTCACCATGGCCAACTCACCGGAGGACAATTTAACAATTCTAGTTATTAAAAATAAATTAAAATTGTCTTAATTTTTGTCATTCACATTTCATCCTGTCCCTCCTTTTGCATACTTTTGTCAGGTTTCCAAAAGAAGCCCTAATTAACTTACGAGCCTTGAGCCAAGTTTCAAAAGAAATAAAGACATGGAAATGCTTTACAAGTTGACACTTTTCTTTAATGATTCTATTCCACCGTTTCTTTGATATAAGTACAACTTTCGTCCTGTGGCGAGATGAGTTGCATCGCAGTGATTTAGGTGTGTTGAGTTGGGTGTGTTGAGTTGGGTGTGTTGAATTGGGTGTGTTGAGTTGGGTGTGTTGAGTTGGCTGTGGGGTGTTGGCTGTGGGGAGTTGGGTGTGTTGAGTTGGGTGTGTTGAGTTGGCTGTGGGGAGTTGGGTGTGGTGAGTTGGGTGTGTTGAGTTGGCTGTGGGGAGTTGGGTGTGTTGAGTTGGCTGTGGGGTGTTGGCTGTGGGGAGTTGAGTGTGTTGAGTTGGCTGTGGGGTGTTGGGTGTGGTGAGTTGGGTGTGGTGAGTTGGGTGTGGGGAGTTGGCTCTGGGGAGTTGGCTGTGGTGAATTGACTGTGGTGTGTTGGCTGTGGTGAATTGGCTGTGTTAATTCCTTCCATCACTGGAAAGTGGAAGAGATGGATTGAGTAAGAGCCAAGCTAAGATACCTGTCTGTTTTTTTTAAAATTTCCTTCAGAAATGTCCATAAAATCAAAATGTTAAGATGACAGCTAGAACGTTGTGATGAAAGCGCATCTTGTGCTTAAATCTATGTGCAACATGCTTTAAATTTAAGTGGGGATTTGATTGGGGTATCTGGGCCATCTTGATATTTTGAATCTACTGCGTGGACACCCCAAATTCCATGAGGGTAAGGGTTTTTTTGTGCTGTTCCTGGAAAGAGGGGAAAAAAAGAAGGGGTTTAAAAGGAGTGACTTTGGGCCAATCACCAGGAGACAGTGAATTCTAGTTCACCTTTAGAAATGAAAGCCAGACAGAAGGGCCAATTACCAGTGGATGGTGAGTTCTAGTTCCACCTTAGCATGAAAGCCAGCTGGGTGACTTTGGGCCAATCACCAGGAGATGGTGAGTTCTAGTTCATTATTAGACATGAAAGCCAAATGGATGGGACAATTTCCAGGAGACAGTGAGTTATGGTTCCACGTTAGATATGAAAGCCGTCTGGGTGATTTTGGGCCAATCACCAGGAGACAGTGAGTTCTAGTCTTGCCTTAGGCATGAAAGCCCGCTGGGTGACTTTGGACCAATCTCGCTTTTTCAGCTCAGTGCATTTTACAGGGCTCTTATTTTGGGGGAAATAATAGGAGATATTAGATCTGTTTACCACCTTGAGCTGCTTATTTTTTAAAAATATATGTGGAATATAAAGAGAATAAAAATAAAAATTACTTTGCAGAATGTTTAAAACGATTGCAAAAATGTCTCACTCCCAATGTAATGTTGGCAATGCAATCAGCAGGATACCATTAACCTGATACACTGCTGGCACAGTGGACTGGACACAGCTTGAATTGGGCAATTTAAATCCAAAATCCTAACATCTAATGACAGTGTATCATGCATTGCATCCACAAAATTATGTTGAACAAATATGCCTAGCGTGCACGCGCGCGCGCGCACACACACACACATATACACACACACTCACTCACACGTGCGCACACACACACACACACACAAACAGGCATTGAGACTCTAGGAAAAGGGCAGAGGAGAGTAACCAGGATGATTAGGGGACTGGAGATGAAAACATATGAAGAATGGTTGCAGGAATTGGGCATGGCTTGTCTAGTGAAGAGAAGGACCAGGAGAGACAGGATAGCATGTCCAATATTTGAGGGGCTGCCATAGAGAGGAAGGGGGTCAAACTATTCTCCAAAGCACCTGAAGGCCAGAGAAGGAAGAATGGATGGAAACTGACCAAGGAGAGATTCAACCTAGAAATAATGATAAATTTTCTGACAGTGAGAACAATCAACCCATGGAACAGAAGTTGCCTTCGGAAGTTGTGGGAGCTTCATCCCTTGAGACTTTCAATAAGAGATTGGACTGCCATTTGTCAGAAATGGTGTACAGTCTCCTGCTTGAGCAGGGGGTTGGACTAGATGACCTGCAAGGTCCCTTCTAACTCTGTTAATCTGTTTTTAAAAAGGGAAGCCATGTTTTACTGCTGGTAAAAGAGACAGTTTAAGAATAAAATGTGAATTAAATTATCGCAGAAAGCCAAGTTTGCAAAGAAAATATCCCCCCCCCAAAAAAATAGAACCAAAAGATTATTATTTAAGTGAACATTCGGAGAAGTAAGCCAAGGAACGGGAAAAAAATTGAGATGGACAAGACCAAAAAACCTAGTAATCATTGCAAACTGGCACCCACCAGATGGAAAAAGAAGAAGGATTAATTTTTGCACTTCAAGAGGCAGCGCAAAACACAAATGTGAGGAGATCAAAGATTAAGCAGCTGAAATGGGCTTCGTAAAGAAAAATATATATGAAACCATGGACCACATAATTAGTGGATGTGAGAAAATTGCTCACGCTGACTATAAATAATGCTACAACAGAATAGCCAGTCTGATGCATTCGCTTCTGTGCAAACGCTTTAATCTCCAAAATTTCCCAAGTATGGCACGATCACAACAGGGAGAAAGTTGGAAATGCTAATGTTCGAATTGCACAATATAACACAATGGATAGAATCAACTGTAGGAAGTTAGCGCCCACCCCTCTCCTAGAAAAAATGAAATATTCTGGGAAATATTGAAAAGGCAGAATATTATATTTCCCTGGATCAGAAATGGAGAAACACGTTCTTAGGCAGGAAACAGACTCACTCTTAATAGCCCCCACCTTTGTAAATGGGCCATGTTTTTTTTGGGGGGGGGGCAATCTAGTCTACTCTACATAACAAAGATAGGATTAGCCTTCCACAGAAACTCACCACATGGCATCTGGGAACTCAACCAAGCTTGCAACTCAAAAGACACACAACCTAAACAGTTAGCTAAGACCCCTCCACCCCTGGGAGTCTGACAACCAATCAGAATAGGTTTCTTACACAGGAACAGGAAACAGAGAGGTGGGGCCGAACATAGTATAAAAAACCCAGGAACTCTCAGCAAGCCCCTTTCCCCCCTCTTTCCTTCTTCACCCAACATATGGAAGCATCTGATCCCCCTTTTCTGCTCAGGACCTCAAGCCATGTGATCCTGTCCACCATTAAACCATCTTTCCAAGCAGCCTCCATGTTCCCAGTGTCTTTTCCCCCACTTGGAGCTGAACCCAGAAGGACATTTCTCCCAACAGTAGGAAATATTAAAAAGGCAGAATTATCTACAAAACACCCTCAGGACATAATAGGATTAGCCCTCTGGCCATCTCACCACATGGCACCTGGGAAGATTGCATCACCCAGCAAGGTTCAACCAAGACTGGGACTCCAGACAGCCTACAAAGTTACTGCTGCATGGCCCCATGGAAGTCTGACAGCCAATCAGAATACGTATCTTTGCCACAGGAACAGGTAGCAAGCTCAAAGCCCAACAGAGGATGTCTGTCTGTCTATCTGTCTGTTTCTCTCCCATGTGCTCAATTGTCCAGGACATCAACCCATCTGGTCCTGTCCACTATTAAACCATCTTCCCAAGCAGCCTCCATGTTTCCAGTGTCTTTTTCCCCACTTGGAACTGAACCCAGAAGGACATTTCTTCCAACACAACCAATGAACCAATGAAAACAGCTTGCCTACAGAAGTTGTGAGAACTTCATCCCTGGAAGCTTTTGAAGAAGAGACTGGACCGCCACCTGTCAGAAATGGTGTAGGGTCTCCTGCTTGGGTGGTGGGTTAGACTAGAACAAGATGACCTACAAGGTCCCTTCCAACTCTGTTAATCTGTATAATAATTGTGGGCTCTTTGAGGCTCTCTGAGCTGGATGGTTTTCTTACAGATGTTTCATTGCCCAAGTAGGTAACATCATCAGTGTTGGAAGGGAGTGAGCTCTGCAGAGAGGAGGAGGGGGAGAAAGAGGAGAAGAACTGTGGGATCCTTTGTGCTCTTTGAGTTTGGTTGTTTTCTAGCAGACATTTCATTTCCCAACGAGGTAAGGGCATCAGTATTGGAAGGGAATGGGGCTTACAGAGAGGAAGAGGGGGAGAAGGAGAAGGGGGTGAAGGAGGAGAAGGAAAAGAAGAAGGAGAAGGAGAAGAAGAACTGTGAGGTCCTTGGTGCTCTCTGAAATTGGTTGTTTTCTTGCAGACATTTCATTATCCAACTAGGTAACATCATCAGTGCTAGAAGGGAGTGGGTTTTATGGAGAGGAGGAGGAGGAGGAGGATGGGGTGAGGAGGAGAAGGAGGAGAAGAACTGTGGGGTCCTTTGTGCTCTCTGAGCTTGGTTGTTTTCTTGCAGACATCTCATTACCCAATTCAGTAACATCATCAGTGGTAGCCCACGAACGATGAATTATAATCGAAAGGCAAAAGCTAATTTTCTTAGATGCAGCAATAATCAGGGCAAGGAGAATTGAGGGGGAAAACCCTGAAAAACAACAAAATGAAATAAAATAAAATATAGAGATCTAATAATTGAAA
>JAKRSK010007192.1:0-15610 GCA_029891615.1 Natrix natrix natrix | reverse complement strand
TGTTTGATAGTTTGTTCACTTCTCCTTTTCCCCCTTCAAACAGTATAACGTCGGCATAATTCATTAGATGCATGTAACCCCCTCCCTTTTTCCTTTCTGTCCCTTTCGGTAATCAGGAGTTGTACTAAGCGCTTTCAGTTCCTTTTCAAGCCATATATGTCAAATGTAACACCCAGCAAATGTATACGTAATGTGGGGTATAAAACCCTGTTTATGCTAACTTTTCGGGGTCCAGACGTGTTGTTTTATATCCGTTTGGGCCTATGCATAATAAACTGTTTCCTACACTGAAGTGCTTGGCTTGGTCCTTCCCTCTTCCTACATCAGATGGCGAGCCAGCCAGGAGGACAGGCTGAGGTAATATTTTACTGAGGGCCGTTCAACCCCTCGGGCCCTTGGGGCAGCCGCTCCTGGACATCCTGCATAAATTCCTAATCCGTACAACCCTTCCCAAGTTTTTGTGGGAGTGCAAGTTCGTTTTACAGGGTTGCATCTATTTAATGCAAAATATACTTTCCTGCTGAGTCTCTGAATCCCCTTTCTTTATATACAGCTCCATGTGCATGTAGTCCATCAGTATACCAATTTAGTTCTGCATCTGGCCATGGTATGTCTGTCCAATCTGGGCGGCTTGCATACACCTTATCTAGAACCTCCAAACAATTGTGTATTGGTGCTGTCTCTGTTGGTAATAAGGTAGCAGGGTTTAATCTGTTTGAAATCACTAGTCTCACCTGTGGGTTTTCAATCATGATTGCTTGGTATTTGGCTAAACGCTGCCCACTAATCCACAGATGCCCCTTCGCATCCAAAACAGATTGCACCGCATGTGGTGTGTGTACATTTATAGTACTTGACCATTATAGAACTTAACCATTCTTTTTTTTTTTTAAACAAAATTTTATTGGTTTTTTTAATTTTTACAAAGGGAAAAGGTAAGGGAAAGGTTACAAATTTTGGCAGCTGCGAAATACGGTAGATGCACACCCCCTCCAAACTCATAGTATACATTTGCATAAAATTCAATATTAAGTAACAACATGTAATCAGTGTGGTAAATTCAATTGGTAGTTTCGATCAGTTTATATCAGATGACTTTTCTTACTCATTTGTGTGATCTGAGCTTTCTTCTTGTCGCCCCATCTCCCCCCGCTGGCAGAGCTCCGGCCCCTCCCGTGTCTTGTATGTCTGTTGAAGAATCATCTGGTTTTTCTGGGAGCAATTTATTTTTCTCCACAAAGGCCTGCGCCTCTATGGATGTATTAATCCTAACTCTTGTCTCCTCCCAGAATATTAACATACCTTCAGGCATCAACCATCTAAACCACACCCCCTTCTGGTATAATTTATTCGCCAATTGCGAATATTGTTTTCTTTTTTCCCTCACTTTCTTGGGGATCTGTTTCAGAATGGTTATCTCCTTATCTTTATATGTCAAGGCTTGCCCCCTTTGTGCATTCAGGATTTCATCTCTTGTACTTTTCCTAAGAAATTTAATGTGTACCTCCCTGGGAACATTGTGTGTTCTAGCATAAGCTGAGTTTACTCTATAAGCCAGGTCTATTTCCCACCCCATCTGTTGTTTCTCCTTCTGAATATACTCAGCCAAAATGTTTGTCATGATGTCCCTTATGTTTTCATCATCTGTCTCCATCACGTTTTGGAATCTAAGATAAAAAGACATTCTCTCAAACTCTATTTTCATTTGTTGGGTGTCAAGTTCTTTGTTTCCCTTCTGCACACCCTCTATCCCCCCCCCCTCATCTCAGCCGCCCCATCCTCCAAAAGATCCAGTCTCTGTGAGTTCTTATTAATTTTATCCTGGTTCTCTTTAATTTCTTCTTTCATCTCCTTCAGTTGTCTCTTTATTTCCTCTTGTCCCTGTAGAATTTGTTGAAACATTTGATGAAACTCCAAGTCCGTAGATTTAGGTTGCTTGAAGGCTGTTAACGTTGATTGTGTGCTAGGACTGGAGGCTGCAGATGTTGGGGCAGAGGCAGCAAATCCTGACTTTCCAGGAGGTGGTCTTTTAGATGCCATTGTTTATAAAATAAAGAGTCCAGTCAGTATAAAGAAGGATCAGTCAGAAGAGTAGAACAGCCAAGAGAGTCCAGGAGACAGAGAGTCCAGGCAGAGGGGAATTTTCTAATCACCCTGGCAGATGAGCAAAAGTTTTTCACTCCAAGGAGTTCAAAGGCAAACAATCAACAAGAGAGTTATCCAAGTAGCACGGAGACAAAGACCGGAAGCCTGAAGTTTGGAAGGTGGAGTCAAGTTTCACATTTCATAAAGACAACGGAAGTGTGCCATCTTGCCCTGCCAGCTTCGGGTTTCGAGGCAACAAATAAAGTTTTCAAAGTTCAAAAATCCCAGAGCTTCCAGATCTCATTATTTTATAGGTTTAAGTCCAAAAATCCACTTAGTTAGGATGTGGCATCTTTGGTTTGGCTCTCCCCCTCCTCCTTCCCTTGGGGCTGAGAGCTTGTTTCCAGCCGCTTGTCCGAGGGGGGGGAATCCCCCTCCCCTCCAGCCGCCCCTCTTCAAGTCAAACCGAAAAAAAAGTTTGCACAACTGACGAGTTTTTAAATCAGTAATAGGAATGAAGGGAGTCTACGCCTCACCGCTCCACCGCCGCATCCTTCAGTTTTCTTTTTTTTCCGAACAGCCTCTCAGCGAAGACACCCACGCGTCCTCCGATTTGCTCCCCGGTGCCTTGGGCGAGGCGGGGAGAACTTAATCATTCTAAAGTGTTAGAAATGGAGCGACAAGGTAACCTCTCCTATAATCAGGGACAAGATGGAGACTGGACCCTCACCACCAATTTGGTAGGACACGTGTGTTTCAGAAGGAAAAGTATAGCTGTGATGTAGGAAGAGGGAAGGACACAGCCAAGCACTCTAGTGTAGGAAACAGTTTATTATGCATAAGGACCGAACAAAGAGAAAACAGCTTGTCCGGACCCCGAATGATTATCATAAACAGGGTTTTATACCCCACATTACGTATACAGTTGCTGATGGTTACATTTGACATATATGGTATGATAAGGAACTGAAAAATGCTTCATACAGATATTTGGTTACAGTTAATGACAGAAAAGAGAGTTACACGCATCTCAAGAATTGTGCAAACCTTATCACATTCTAACTATTGCATTTGGGGAGGAAAGCAGAAGTGAACAACATCTGTCTGGGTCAGCTTGCCTTGTTGCAGATAAAAATAATCATTAGTCATGTCAGCAATTCTTACAAGAAAGGACATAAAGCTTTTGGACTTGATCAGACTTTTACAGGCCTGGGCCTGTAGCCTGATTTTTAGGCCTGAACCAAAGTTTTAGGCTATCTCAGCTGGATGTAAGGAAGTAGGTAATTTAATATGCACCGGAAAATGGGAAAGTGGAATATGGTGGTCAGGGAGCAATACCACAGAGGGAGTTGATGGACAGGCCCTATTTAAAATTAAGGGGCTGGAGTTTTTGAATGGTCCTGTTAATCAAACCCTCGTATGGTTAGCCCCCGATGGACTATACTGGATCTGTGGAAAAATGGCATATGGATCACTACCTGCAAATTGGTGTGGAGCGTGTGTTCTTGGCATAATCAGGCCTGGATTCTTTTTACTTCCATTAAGAAATAGGCAGGTTCTGGGAGTTCCAGTTTATGATGAGGTTGGAAATTTAAAAAGAAGGAAGAGAGACGTAGACACATCCATTATAGGGAAAGTTACTGTTGGAGGGAGCCATCATAGTTGGGGGGATGATGAATGGCCTGCAGAACGAATCATCCAGGTATATGGACCAGCTGCATGGGCGGAAGATGGCATGTATGGTTATCGTACCCCTGTGTACATCCTAAATCGCCTGATTCGTTTGCAAGCAGTGGTGGAAATCATAACTAATGAGACGGTTAAGGGTCTTACCCAGTTGGCTAGGGAAAGTGCAAAATCAAGAACGTATATCATGCAAAACAGATTAGCGTTAGATTACTTATTAGCTAAGGAAGGAGGAGTATGTGGAAAGTTCAATTTGACCAATTGTTGTATTGAAATAGATGAAAGTGGCAAGGTAATTAAGGAAATCACTGATAAAATGGTTAAAATAGCCCATGTACCAGTACAGACCTGGAAAGGTCTCAATTTACAAAATATATTTTCAGGATGGTGGCCTAAATTGCCTGGCTTACAAGCCATTGTGGGTCTTGTGGGATTAATTGCTGCTGGTTGTGTATTATTCCCGTGTGTATTACCTATCTTTGTTAAAACTATCACTAACAGTTTATCCTTATTAGCTGAAAGGAAAGCAACTGCTCAGGTAATGGCTATGTGGGAATATGAAAGGCTTCGGCCACGAGAGGAAGTTGGAGGATATGTCAGATGAGTCACAAAGGGGGGAGTGAGATGGGCTATAACTTTGGTTCAGGCATAAAAGCCAAGCTGCAATATTAAAGGCCTGAAAAATTCTGGTCAAGGCCGAGGCTTCATTTCCTGTCTTGTAAGAAACTGCTGAAATGACAAATGATTATTTTTATCTGTAGTAGGGCAGACTGACCCAGACGGGTGTATCCTGTTTGATAGTTTGTTCACTTCTCCTTTTCCCCCTTCAAACAGTATAACGTCGGCATAATTCATTAGATACATGTAACCCCCTCCCTTTTTCCTTTCTGTCCCTTTCGGTAATCAGGATTTGTTCTAAGCGCTTTCAGTTCCTTTTCAAGCCATATATGTCAAATGTAACACCCAGCAAATGTATACGTAATGTGGGGTATAAAACCCTGTTTATGCTAACCTTTCGGGGTCCAGACGTGTTGTTTTATATCCGTTTGGGCCTATGCATAATAAACTGTTTCCTACACTGAAGTGCTCGGCTTGGTCCTTCCCTCTTCCTACATCAACTGAAGCCTCCGGAGCACTTAAAACGACCCTCCAAGCAAACCAGAAGTCCGTTCCCAAACTTCCGGTTTGCCCATAGGGCCATTTTTTTGCGCTCTGGAGGCTTCAGGGAAACTCATGAAGCCTCCGGAGGGCCTCCGGGGGGGAGGCTCTTTTCGCCCTCCCCAGGCTCCTATAAAGCCTCTGGAGCCTGGGGAGAGCGAAAAATGGCTTTAAAACAGGGTGAACTCAGCTGCCCAGCGCGCGCATGTGTGCTGGCCAGCTGACAGGGCAGCACCTCGCGTGCCTTGACAAATAGCTCATGTGCCGTAGGTTTCCCATCCCGGACCTATACACTCTCCCCCTCATGAAGGACATACTATCTCACCTAGCCAAATTAGACCTGAGAGAAGCATACTACCGGGTACGCATCAAAGAGGGAGATGAGTGGAAAACAGCGTTCAACTGTCCCCTAGGGAGCTTCCAATTCAAAGTGATGCCTTTCGGACTGCAGGGAGCCCCAGCAGTATTCATGCAGTTAATAAACAAGGTGCTGCACGAGCACCTCTACAAGGGGGTCCTTGCCTATCTGATTGACATCCTCATCTACACAGAGACCATGAACGACCACATACCCTTAGATCGCCGGGTACTGGAAAAACTTCTGGCAGCCAACCTGTACGTCAAGTTATCAAAATGTGAACTCCACCGCACACAGCTAGACTACCTGGGTTACCGAGTGTCAAATGAGGGAATAGAAATGGACCCAGCCAAAGTACAATCTGTCCTAGGCTAGCAACCCCCTCGCATCCGCAGACAGATACAAAGCTTCCTTAGGGTTCGCAAACTTCTATGGACAATTCATCCCCTCCTTCGCAAAGATTGCCAAACCCACGACAGACCTCTTAAAGACAGGGGGCCCAGGGACGAAACCCTGCCTGGGACAACCTCTACAGTGCGACCTAACCTGCCAAGAGGCATTTGAAACACTGAAAGAAATGTTTGCAAAGGAACCATTGCTGAAGCATCCTAACCCCAAACAACCCTTCGTTATCCAAGCAGACGCCAGCGACATGGCAGTGGGAGCAGTGCTACTCCAAAGAAACTCCAATGTCAGGAAAGCACTAGCTAAAGCAGCGCAAACCTATAAGAAACAGGCAGAGAAACACTGAGATCCTCAACGGCCATTCCAATTGGAGGAGAAGGTCTACCTCTCCACAAAATATTTGAGGTTAAAACTCCCTAGCAAGAAACTGGGGCCAAGGTTTATGGGACCATTCCCCATAGTAAAGATCATCAACCCAGTCATGGTGCAATTGAAGTTGCCCTGACCACTAGGGAAGATACACCCAGTATTCCATAGTAGCCTCTTAAATACTGTGGTCAGATCGGCCCTGAGGACACTATCCCAGGAGCCCCCGGACCCTGTGATCATAGGGGGGCAAACCCATTATGAGGTGCAACGAATCCTCAATTCGAGGTGGCAAAGGAGACAACTCGAAAACTTAATCAAGTGGAAGGGCTACCCCTTATCAGAGGCAACTTGGGTAAAGAGGAGAAATATCCAGGCTGATCGCCTTATAAAATAATTCCATGCAGAGAATCCAAACAAGCCCGGGGGGGGGGGGGGGGGGCGGGTGTCGTGTCCCTGATGGAGCTGCTCGTCTGCTTTGATCTAAAGCACATTCCACACATGCTTTTCTCCATATTGTATCCCTGGTTACTGGAGCAAGCAGCAGGGGTGTGGTTTCTACAGCCAGCAAACATACTCTGTTGGAGAATGTGATTTTGACACACTCAGGGAGGAGGGGGGAATTAGGGTCATAGGGGGCCGTAACGTACGGGAGGTCAGATCTAACTCCGCTTGGGTAATTGCTGAAATGGTGCTCCTAATAAATGACTGGATTTCTTTTGAAACTTGGCTCGAGGCTCATAAATTAGAGTATCTTTCGGAAACCTGACACTTCTATTGTGCAGCAATGCCAGCATTACTCTCAAGCCAGTGTGCATTGTCAGGTGCAGAAATTTGGGCATAAGTTTATGTATTGGTAAGAAAATGATTTTTACTACTGTTTACTACTGTTGATAAATGTCATATTTGTGAACAGTTGCTTAACAAGGCAGTTGCTGAATGAGAACTACAGGTAGTTCTTGACTTGCGACCATAATGGAGCCTGCCCATTACAGTCATAAGTTGTGATAGTCATAAAGCAAGTCATGACATAACTAACCTTTTACAATTTTGCAGTGGTGGTTAAGCAAATCACCATGGTCAATTGAATCCACAGTCATTAAGCAAACCCATTGTTTGCTATGGGGTGTTTTTGCCAAAACCCAAAGGTAAATGCTGGTTTTCAGCAAAAACATCATAAATCACGGTCATGTGACCATGAGATGCTGCAAACAGTTATAAATGCATGCCAGTTGTCAAAAGCCTGATATGCAGTCCAGAGGTGGGTTCCTCCCTATACGGTCTGGTACGCCAGAAGAGGTAGTGAAAATCTGGCGTACCTGATAGGACCGGTAGTAATTTAATTTAATTTAATTTATTAAACTTCTAGACCGCCCCCTCTCCCCGAAGGGACTCGGGGCGGTGTACAGGTACAAATTTTAAAAACCATAATGGTGGCTTGGCTACACCCCCGAACCTGTTCTCCCATCAGAAGCTTCGGCAGAAGCTTTTTTAAAAAATGTTTTTTCCCCTTGCCGGTTCAGGCAAGGGAAAAAAAGTTTTAAAAAGTAGGAGAGAGAGGGGGGGAGGGAGGGAGGGGGGAAGGGAAGGGAGAAAGAAAGAAAGAAAGAAAGAAAGAAAGAAAGAAAGAAAGAAAGAAAGAAAGAAAGAAAGAAAGAAAGAAAGAAAGAAAGAAAGAAAGAAACTCACTTTTCAGACGGGAGATTCAGCAAAGGAGAAAAACAAATGTTGTCACTTTAAATCAGAACTGAGCATGCCTGCCTGTGGAATTCTGGAAGTTGAAGTCCACAAGTCTTAAAACTGCAAACTTTGGAGTCCTGCTTTAAATTGGAAAGCTACTCGGAAAGAGGTTTGCAAAGTGACATTCAGCAGTTATTGGGGGGGGGGGGGGGTTGCTTCTCACAGAGGGAAGGGAGAAAGAAAGAAGGAAGGCAGGAAGGCAAAAAAGAAAGAAAGAAAAACAACACAGCAATTTAGGGCTAGAAGGCTACTCAGAGGTCATCTAGTTCAACCCCCTGCTGCAGCAGGAAACCGTACATTGTCTGGATTATTTTGGTGCCTCTAACAGAGAGGAAAATTGCCAGAAAGGAGAAGGAGTTTACTAGGACAAGACTGCCATGCAGAAGAAAGCAGAGATAGTCCTTGACTTATGACTACAATTCAGCCCAAAATTTTGGTTGCTAAGCAAGAGTGTTGTTAAGTGAGCTTCACCACATTTTACCCAATCCATGACATCTCCTGCTGAGTGACATCAAGTTGGCCACGGCCACCCAGTCACATGATGGCCAAGCCACGCCCACAAAATAGGCCACACAAAATAGGTAGTAAAAAGTTTTAAAACCCCCCCCCCCTGATGCAGTCATGTGTTAGTCTGTGCACACAGACGTTAGTCTATGTGCAGCTCGACATGCAGCTAAACCCACCTATCCTCCAATAAAAAAGACTGTGTGCATAGATATGAATGCTTTATGGAAAGAACAGGATATGGTGAAATTGGGGAAAACAGGGATACATACAATGAGAACCAAATACAAGATAGACAGTATTAAGTTACTGCTGAACATAACAATTAATAAATACAAGTGATTTAAATCTCACCAGTGATGCTGTGTGTGTGGGATGTATATTTGTGCTTGGATGACCATGTGCCATAGATTAAGATGGATGCTTCTGCCTTCTCCAAATGTTAAAGGAAATGGAGTCTAGCTTCCCAGCATGCACTTAGTTTGAGAGTGCGGGCTGATGGGTAAATGGGTGGGATCAGCTTCAAACAATATACTTGGTATTTTGTGTCTCCAGCCACTAGCTGGGGGTAGAGGGCAACAACAGTATATAAAGATCATATGTTAGGACATATTTGTCCCTCCGGCCACTAGATGGGTATAGAGAGCAACAGTGTATAAAAGTTATATGTTAGGGCAAGACACTCCCTGCCTGATATCAACCGATACCACTATTTGAGTTCTGAGGTGGCAGCATTAGGTGAGCTGCCATTGCTTTTTTGCTGATATGGTCATCAATGAGGTGGTGCCACTGCAGTTTCTGATGAGGCTTCTGGGAACTTGACAGTGATCTAAGTCTGGAATGTAGCAAACATCCCATTGCTAGCTTCTTCCTTAGAATTGCTGAGGTCATCTGATATATATTGTCAGGTAATGAGGATTTAATAGCTGCCAGCTGATGTAAGCAGTGGTGAAATTCACCCCTGGATGTAAGGTTGTAAGCTGTAAACTGTAAGTTGATGCAATGAGGATGATTCAGTAATACATGTATTGCCTATTTAAGACTCTGACAGGTTATGGGCCCGTCCAGAGAGAGGGTCAAAGTGACTAGAGAGCTTAGAGAGAGGAGTATCCCAGTGTGAGCTTGCACCAGAGTAAGTGGTTTAAATCGTGATTAGCAGGCAGCATGGCCTCCGTTGGTGTAATGGGAGGAGGTTTCCTGGTGTCTCGGTTGAATGAGATGAATTACCTCTCCTGGAATGTGAAGATGGAGCTGTACCTGTGAAAGGAGGAGTTGTTACTAATCCACTAGCAGACCTGGATGATGATGACCAGAGGAGAAACGAAAAAGCATTAGCCAGAATAATTCTTGCTTTAGAAGACAGTCAGCTGCTACACATGAGAGGTCTCCAGTCTGCAAAACAGTGCTGGGAGGCATTACACAGTGTGTATGTTAGAGAGACTGCGGGCAGTAAGTTGTTGCTGACTAGGAAACTATATAAGGCACAGCTGAAGCTGGGAGATTGTATGTCCACAAATTTGCAGAATATGAGAAGGACATTCCTTGAGTTGGAAGAAAGGGGAATGACATTTACTGAAGCACACAAGGTGTATGTGGTGCTTAGTTCCTTGGACAGTTCATGGGATGTTCTTGTGACTAGTCTAGAGTCCATGCAAGAACAGGATTTAACCATGGCATTAACTGGTTGGTGGTTGGAGGAGGAGCAGAAACGTCTGGAGAGGAGACCAGGAAAGGGAGGAGAGAGCATTCAGCACAGACCAGCATCTGCAACAGTCCAGGAGGCCGGCACTGCAACTGAGAGAATTAACCTTGTGAAGAGATGCTACATGTGTGGTTCTACTGAGCATCTACATAGACGCTGTCCTGAGAGAAGGAACAGAGGAGCAGCGAGACAAGGGCTAAGACAATCTAAGCAGCAAATGTGGAGCAGTTCTCCAGTGTCATTATCCCTGGCAGCATCAACAACTGAACACATCAAGAATATGTGGTTGTTGGACAGTGGGGTAAGCCAGCATATTCTTAATGATCCACATGTGTTTTCTGGTTTGAAACCAGCAAGGCAAGCATGGGTTAGTCTGGCTGATGGACAGAGAGTTGCTGTAAAAGGGGAAGGTAATGTGTATGTACCAGAAATAGATGCTACATTGTACAACTTGTTATATGTACCTGCTTTAGAGCACAATTTGATGATTATATCCATGTTAGACAGGCAGGGTTATGAAATAGTATTTGCTGGGGGACTATATACCATTAAGATAAACAGACAGATATGTGCACAAGGGGTTAAAAAGGATGGTCTGTATGTTCTGGGAATGCAAGAACATAATGTCAAGTTTCCTAACGACGTTGTAATTGATTCATAATAATCAAGCCAATGTTTTAATGCAAAAACCAGTGATTTATTAATAGCTTCATTAGGCAAAATTTATTCGCAGAAAAATCTTTGCTTTGTTTTATTTGCTTCTGAACTTTACCCCTGTTCCTTCCCTCTCCTTAGTCTGTGTCATAAATCACATTACCCAATAGATACACCATTCCCAAACCGGCAGCAGTAATCTGAGATCCCGACAGTATGCACTCCCACTCATTCTGTCCCCATGACAACACGGAGAGATGACATTCGGCTCCCCTCACTTTCCAAAAGCAACCTGTGTGAAGCAAAAAGAATTTGGGTAAAAGTATAGGATCCAAGGCTACGTCCTCCCCCCAGGCTTGTTCGGATTTTTTTCATGCAATCTTTCTATAAGGTGATCAGCCTGGATATTTCTACTCTTCACTCAAGATGCCTTGGACAAGGGGCAGCCCTTCCACTTGATTAATTACTGGAGTTGTCTCCTGTACCACCTCGAATCAAGGATTCTTTGCACCTGATAATGGGTTTGGCCTCCTATGATCACCGGGCCTGGGGGATCCTGGAGTAGTGGTCTCAGAGTGGATCTGACCACAGGTTTTAAGAGGTTACTATGGAATACCAGGTGTATCTTCCCTAGCAGTCGGGGCAGTTTCATCGCACCGAGACTGGGTTGATGATCTTTACTATGGGGAATGGTCCCACAAACTTTGGTCCCAGGTTCCTGCTAGGGAGTCTTAATCTCAAATATTTTGTGGAGAGGTAAACCGTCTCTCCCACCCGGAATGGCCGTTGCGGAGCCCGGTGTTTATCTGCCTGTTTCTTATAAGTTTGTGCCGCTTTAGCCAGTGCTTTTTTGACATTTTCCCAGGTTGCTTTCAACATCGACATCCAATCAGTCAAGCTGACTGAGGAGGGGGGATCCCTTGGATACTCAGGCATTGGGACGAAGTCCATACCGCTCACTATTTTGAATGGCGTGAGTCCTGTGCTACTGTGAACAGCATTATTGTACGCAACCTCAGCAAAAGATAAAAGGTCTGCCCAATTGGACTGCTGATAGTTCACGTAACACCTCAGGTACTGCTCTACCATGGCGTTCAGTCTCTCTGCTGCCCCATTGGTGCTCGGATGAAAAGCTGAACTAAGACCCTGAGATGATCCAATGGACCGCAGGAACTCCCTCCAGAACTTAGCCGTGAACTGGACCCCTCTGTCTGAGATAATTCTTCAAGGTACTCCATGCAGTTGGTAGATATGCTTCACGAACAGTTTAGCCAGCTTGTGAGCCAAGGTTAGTCCGCTGCAGGGTATGAAGTGTGCCTGTTTGGAGAACAGGTCTATTACAGTCCAAATCACTGTGTTTCCCCCACTTTTCGGCAACTCTACTATAAAATCCATTGCGATCTCCTCCCATCGCCTCGTTGGCTCTGCTACTGTTTGCAGCAGTCCGGGGGGTTTTCCCGGTCATCTCTTCATTGTGGCACAGATGGTGCAACTTTTCACATAACTGTCCACGTCTTCCTTTATGCCGGACCACCAGAATTGCCTTCGGGCTAAGTGTAAAGTTTTTAGGAACCCGAAATGGCCTGCCGGTTTGGCGTCGTAGCTCCTCTGGAGAATTAGGGTGCGTAGGGATTCTGGGATGTAGAGTTTTGTCCCCTTCCATGCAAGGTCATCTCTTTTTGTCAAGATGTGTTTGTTCTTTTGGAACCAGGGGTCTGCTAGCAGTTCAGTTTTGAGTCTCGTGGTTAGATCTCTTGTGGGTTGGTTTTTCCGGTCACTGTGTTGCCACCTGGTGGTCACTTGGGGAACTGTTTGAGTAGAGGGAATGATGGTGTCCACTACGTGCTCCCGTTCGCATTTGTACTGAGGCATGCAGGAGAGGGCGTCAGCTAGAAAGTTCTTCCCCCCTGGAATGTGCTTTGAGACAAAATCTAAATGGTTGAAGTATTGAGCCCATTGGACTTGTTTGGGTGATAGTTTCCTTGGGGTCCTAAGTGCCTCCAGATTTTATTTTATTTTTTGAAAAAAAGTTTTTTATTGGTTTTAAAAAATTTTAAGGGAAGGGGTAATAGGTATGGGTACAAATTTTGACAGGTACATCGTGCAGGAAATGGTATTCCCCCCAAGTCTCATAACCTTTACAAAATTATTTATTTTATTTATTTATTTATTTACTGAGCGCTTATAGACCGCCCCCTCTCCCAAAAGGGACTCGGGGCGGTGTACAGTCCATATCAGAAATACATCATATAAATAACTATAAAAATAAGCAATTAAAATTATTAAATAGATAAATAGATACGAAGGAGGATAAAAAAGGTTTAACAGAACTGTACAGCTGAGTAAATAGTTTAAAACCCCAACAAATATCCCATAAAATTAAATTTAAAAACAATTCCCCTAAAATACCAGTTAAGAAATATGTTTGCCAGGAGGTAGCAGTTATGATTATGCCAGGCCAGCCAATCGGAACAGGTGTGTCTTCAATTTTTGTCGGAAGGAGCGGAAGTCGGTGGTGGTTCTAATGTCGGGGGGAGGTCATTCCAGAGGGTTGGGCCCATCACAGAGAAGGCCCTACTCCTTGGCGCCGCCCGTTGGCATTGCCTAGTGGACGGCACTAGGAGAAGTCCCTCCCTGTGAGAGCGAATTGGCCGCAGGGATGTGTGTGGAGAGATGCGATCCCGCAGGTAGCTAGGTCCTGTGCCATGGAGCGCTTTAAAGATGGTGATCAAAACCTTGAAACGCACCCGAAAAACCACAGGCAGCCAGTGCAGCTCGCGCAGGAGTGGTGTTACGTGGGAGTACCTAGTACTCCCCATGACAGCCCGCGCGGCTGCGTTCTGGACTAGCTGCAGTCTTCGGGCGCGTCCCAAGGGAAGCCCCATGTAGAGAGCATTGCAGTAGTCCAGGCGAGACGTCACCAGTGCATGAGTGACCGTGCGTAGGGCATCCCGGTCCAGAAGGGGGCGCAATTGGCGCACCAGGCGAACCTGGTGGAACGCCCCCCTTGCCACGGCTGCCACATGGTCGTCCATTGACAGCCGGGCATCTAGGAGGACGCCCAAATTGCGCGCCCGTTCCACAGGGGGCAATTGTTCGCCCCCTATGGCCAGCGATGGAGTCAGCTGGCTGAACCGAGGTGCCGGTAGCCACAGCCACTCAGTCTTGGAGGGGTTGAGTTTGAGTCTGTTGTCCCCCATCCAGACCCCGACGGCTTCCAAACATCGGGACATCACTTCGACAGCCTCGTTGGGGTGGTTTGGGGTTGAGATGTACAGCTGAGTATCATCAGCGTACAGATGATATTCAACCCCAAAACCACGGATGATCTCCCCCAGTGGCTTCACATATGCGTTGAACAGGAGGGGCGAGAGGACCGACCCCTGCGGCACCCCACAAGTGAGTGGCCTCAGGGTCGACCTCTGCCCCCCTGTCAACACACATTGCGTCCGGTCGGAGAGGTAGGAGCCGAACCACCGCAAAACGGTGCCTCCGACTCCCATCCCCTCCAGCCGGCGCAATAGGATACCATGGTCGATGGTATCAAAAGCCGCTGAGAGGTCTAATAGGACCAGGATAGAGGAACAACCTCTATCTCTGGCCCTCCAGAGATCATCAACCAACGCGACCAAGGCTGTCTCTGTGCTGTGCCCGGGTCGGAAGCCGGACTGGCGTGGGTCTAGATATTCGGATTCGTCAAGGTGTCGCGGAAACTGCTGTGCCACCACATTCTCAACAACCTTCGCTAGAAAGGGAAGGTTGGAGACTGGACGATAATTAGCTAGCTCCGTTGGGTCAAGCGAAGGCCTCTTGAGCAAGGGCCTCACCACCGCCTCTTTCAAGGCAGTTGGTAAGGATCCCTCACCCAACGAGGCGTTCACCAGGCCCAGAAGCCAGCCTCGTGTCACCTCCCAGGATGCCAGTACCAGCCAGGAGGGACACGGGTCCATTAAACATGTGGTGGGTCGCAGCCGTCCACGCAACCCGTCCAAAACCTCGGGGGCAACAGAGTCAAACTCCTCCCAGAATGGTCTCACAAGACTCACTGTTGACGGCTCGCCTGGTCCACTGTAGGGGGCCCATCCGCTCCGGATCTGAGCGACTTTGTCCTGCAGATATTCCCCAAACTCCTCTGCTCTTCCCTGCAAGGGTGCCCCCCGCGTCCTCTGCTACAAGAGGGAGCGGGTCACCCTAAACAGGGTGGCAGGGCGGTTATCCGCGGACGCAATAAGAGCGGCACAATGCCTACGTTTGGCCGCTCTCAATGCCACAAGGTAGGTCCGTAAATAGGCTCTTACCTGTGTTCGATCAGACTCGGAGCGTGAGGACCTCCACCTGCTCTCTAGACGTCTCCTATGGCGCTTCATCACCCTCAACTCCTCGGTGTACCAAGGAGCTTGGGTGGGTCACTGCCGTAGGAGAGGTCGCAAAGGCGCAACCCGGTCCAAGGCCCCAGCCGTCGCCCTATTCCAGGCGGCCACTAGGTCCTCCGACCAAGCGCGGGTCAGGGCTACAGGTAGTGGCCCAAGCTCCGTCTGGAACCTATTCGGTTCCATCAGGTGCTTGGGGCGGTACCAGCTTGGACAGTCTGGTTCCGCCTCCTCACGGTGGAGGGTAGCGCCAGGGAAGTCCAGCCGGAGACATGAGTGATCTGACCATGACAGGGGAGTAACAACTAAATCCCCTATTCTCAGATCACTCGTCCACTGCTCAGATACAAAAACAAGGTCCAGTGTGTGGCCACCTTCGTGTGTGGGGCCCTGAATTAATTGGGTCAGGCCCATGGCTGTCATGGAAGCCATGAACTCCCGAGCCACCTCAGATGCTGCTCCCGTCGACGGCAGGTTGAAATCCCCCATAACCAAAAGCTTGGGGATCTCAACCGCCGTCTCTGAGATCAGCTCGAGGAGCTCGGGCAGGGCCGCTGATGTATAGCGAGGAGCCAAGTATAT